>OZ020267.1:136266098-136561098 GCA_963971225.1 Melieria omissa
ATAAAGTTAAACAAACAAGTATTTAAAGTTGTTTAAAGCTGATAGAGGAAAGTATGTGTGCATATAAATAGGCAGAAAATTGTTTAAATTTCTGCTAAATGTGTACGAGAGAGAATTTATTTCAATTATTAAGGAGTCATTTGAAACAAAATGGCAAAATATTAGAGAATAAGAATTCTTAGAATGAAAACGAAATGTTAAATTGAGCGATTTGAGTAGCAGATGCTGTCAGCATTGTAAGTTTTCAGGGCATTTAAGTTTTAGTGGGGTGAGAAAGATAGTATTAAATTTATATATTTTAAAAAGAATTTTTAAAATAATTTCTGTAAATTTGAGAATAGTTTTGAGATATTTACTAGAACTTGAAATGTATAACTGAATTAAATAAATTATTTTTGCATTTTGCGATTTATTTTGCATAAGCATTGTAAGTTTTCATGGCATTTAAGAATTAGTGATGGGAGAAAGATAGTATTAACAGTATTGTAACAAGAATTTTAAAATAATTTCTGTATATTTGGGCAAGGTTCTGAGATATTTATTAGAACTTTAAATGCATAACCGAATTAAATAAAATATTTTTGCATTTGTTTTCGCAGAAGCAGATTTCGTTCTGAACACCAACATTAATGCAAACAGAGAAGACAAAAATTGAATTTTACTGAAATATTTTGTACTAAGGAAAAGAAAATGTATTAGATCAATTTGACGAATTGACAACAACGAATGATGGGAAAATATTTCAGTAAATATTTGATTAAAAAATTTGTTCCAAAAAAAGTAATGTGAGGTATAACAGTTTAAAGAACTTGAATCAATGAATGGTATAAAAATAAGTATATGACAAATATTTGACTATATTGCAAATAAAGAGTTGTGAACATAGGTTTCAAGAGCAATGTAAATGAAACTTTGTGGTTATGACAAAATGATAAGACAAAGATTGATTTTTACTGAAATATTTTGTACCAAGAAAGATAAAGTAAGGTATAGTAGTTTAAAGAATCTAAATCGGAGAATGATTATAAAATACAATTAGAAATAGTTGACCATGTTACTTGGTATAAGATGTGGGCATGAACATTAAGTGGAAAATCGAATGCAAAAAGTTTGGACAGAAATTGATTTTTATAAAAATGTTTTGTTTCGATAGAAATAAATTGACGTGCTACAGTTTAAAGAACTTACATCAAAGAAAAATATTAAAATAAGTACATGACAAATATTTGACTAAGTTGCTTGTTGCCACTGACTTGTGGTCATTAGTTTCAATAGCAATGCAAATGAAAATATATACATTGTTAAGACAAAGAGATAAGACAAAGATTAATTTTTACTAAAACATTTCGTACCAAGAAAGATAAAGTGAGGTATAGTAGTTTAAAGAATCTAAATCAGAGAAGGATTATAAAATACAATTGGAAATAGTTGACTATTTAACTTGCTCTAAGATGTGAATATGAACATTAAATGGTTAATCGTAAGCAAAAAGGTTGGACAGAAATTGATTTTTATAAAAATATTTTGTTTCAAAAGGAATAAATTGACGTGCTACAGTTTAAAGAAAAAAAATAAGTATATAACAAATATTTTACTATAACACTGAGTTGTGGACATTAATTTCAATAGCAATGCAAATGAAACTATATACATTGTTAAGACAAAAATATAAGATAAAGATTGATTTTTACAGAAACATTTTGTACCAAGAACAATTAAATCAAGTATAGTAGTTTAAAGAATCTATATCAGAGAAAGATTATAAAATACAATAAAAAATAGTTGACCATTTTACTTGGTTTAAGATGTGGGCATGAACATTAAGTGGTAAATCGTATGCAAAAAGCTGACAAAGAAATTGATTTTTACAAAAATATTTTGTTTCAAGATAAATAAATTAACATACTTGAGTTTAAAGAACTTGCACCAATGAATAATATAAAAATAAGTATGTGACAAAAATTTGACTATAACACTGAGTTGTGGTCATTCGTTTCAAAAGCAAATAATTTAGGCAAAAAGATAAGTTAAAAAATTTATTTTTTACTGAAACTTTTTGTATTGACAAATTCAAAGTAAAGTACAGTACTTGAAAGAATATGAATTAGAAATTAATTTAAAATTGTAATAATAAATATTTAACTGCGCAACTTTTGACTACGCAACTGTTCGTTGCCTGAGAAAACAATTGTCGTATGTGCTATTGAATTCAAAGGATCATACGACAATTGTTTTCTGCGGCGACGTTTTGCGTTCCTTCCTTAGTTCAAAAGATTATTTGATGTCTTTTTCCAAGAAGCATACGAATTCCGCGGTAAAAAAAAATGTCTCGTCCTTTGAGGTGATCCAAGAATTGCATTTTCCTTCTTCATTCTAAGAAGTGAAGTGCTGCTCGGTAAGGCCATGAGTTAAAGGCGGGAATAAGTAATGATCGAAAGAAGCAATGTGTGGTGATATGGCAGTTGGGCAAGGACATCCCATCAAAGCGTCTCCAAAGTTTCCTTGACGACTTTTGCAACGTGTCGAAAAGCTTTGCAGAAAGATCAGCGCTTCGTGCAAATTGGGTTTTGCTGGCACAAACGTTGACATGGTTATAGCAGTAAGTCAAAGTAAACAAAAATCATAAATAAAAGTCAGTAGGTTTTTTTTCCTGAAGTTTAATCAGCACTTCAGGGAAAAGACAAATACGTACTGACTTTTAGAGAGAAACGTATTCTTATTAAAGCGTCAACAAGAATATCCAGTTACGCCATCTTTTGTAAATGACTGAAAACTGATTTCTATCTCCAATACTTAAATACATAATGAAGATATCATAATGTACTAGTAAAAAGAAATAATTAATTCGTAAAATCGTAAGCTACGATTTACGCAAATGTTCAAGATTAAGATGCTTACAAACCCTTTAGGTCCTTAGAGTGATAAATAAAAATCAATTTTTAACTTTCTCTACTACATCTAACTACTCAATCACTACAAGACAGTTTTTCTCTTTCAAATTCGCGCACACACCAACCATTGAGACTTGTGCCGCAGTCTGCTCACACCGAAGCGGCGCACTTGTGCGATTTGTCTGTGAAACTACCCAAAAACATGTACTCACTTAATGTTAATATTTAAAACGCTTGTACGATTTAAGAAACTTATCGCGTTTCAACACACAAGAAAAAACAAAAAAACTGCAATAAAATAAAAGCAGCCAAAACGCGGCACAGCTGTTGAAAACTGCTGAAAGGCCATTAGAGTCTAAAGGAAAAAGAAGAAGAGAGAATCTCACACAAAGGCGCCAAAACTAAGCGCCACACCAGCCAAAGCACATTGTACAAATTCTCGTTTTTTTGGCATTGTAAGCGAAGAAAAACTAAAAAAAATAAAAAAGAAAAAAAATACAACACAAAAATTGCATAGATAGAAAATCACACACAGTGCAGCAGATGGCAAATAGACACGACGAAAGGAAAAGTGAAAACGGGGTACTGGCGAATGTTGAAAAATAAAGAAAGCAAATAGTGAAAATAAAAGGCCAACATTAAGGCCCGAACAGCGAGGGGCCAAAGTGCAAAGCCATTTCCACAAGTTGCATTACAAGAATTTCCATGGTTTTAATGGAGTCATGGTGTGTGCATTCATCAAGAAAATTCATACATCAAACATATGTACACGCACACACACACACACAAATACAGGCAGCCATGCAGAAAGGTTTTATATGCACATATATGCATGTCTGTATGTATTTATGGGAGGTGTGTGTCTGTGTGCCGGCCAACAGGCGCAGCAGTCAGTCAAAAATGACCCTGGCCTCATATGGGCCAGGCGAGCAGTTGATGCTGCAGTCTGTGAAGTTAAATGTACACAAACATACATACACATGTATGAGTAAATATGGCAGTGTGTTTGAGTGCAGTTTAAAGTTTGTTGAAGTGCCAATGCATATGCATCGGTATGTAGGTATGCAAAATTGAGTTTTCATTGGGTTGTCATAAAAGTCGGTTCGTAATTTTGCTAGTGTCCGCTTTAAGGAAGGAAACTTTGTTAGTGGTTGCTGTATCTGATTACTTTGGAGCTTATTTAACTAATCTAGTCTAGTCTAGTCTAGTCTAGTCTAGTCTAGTCTAGTCTAGTCTAGTCTAGTCTAGTCTAGTCTAGTCTAGTCTAGTCTAGTCTAGTCTAGTCTAGTCTAGTCTAGTCAAGTCTAGTCAAGTCTAGTCTAGTCTAGTCTAGTCTAGTCTAGTCTAGTCTAGTCTAGTCTAGTCTAGTCTAGTCTAGTCTAGTCTAGTCTAGTCTAGTCTAGTCTAGTCTAGTCTAGTCTAGTCTAGTCTAGTCTAGTCTAGTCTAGTCTAGTCTAGTCTAGTCTAGTCTAGTCTAGTCTAGTCTAGTCTAGTCTAGTCTAGTCTAGTCTAGTCTAGTCTAGTCTAGTCTAGTCTAGTCTAGTCTAGTCTAGTCTAGTCTAGTCTAGTCTAGTCTAGTCTAGTCTAGTCTAGTCTAGTCTAGTCTAGTCTAGTCTAGTCTAGTCTAGTCTAGTCTAGTCTAGTCTAGTCTAGTCTAGTCTAGTCTAGTCTAGTCTAGTCTAGTCTAGTCTAGTCTAGTCTAGTCTAGTCTAGTCTAGTCTAGTCTAGTCTAGTCTAGTCTAGTCTAGTCTAGTCTAGCATTTCGTCGCCTCAGAAAACGAATGCCGTATGTTCCATTGAGCCTAGTAAGACATACGACATTTGTTTTCTGAGGCGACGATTTGTCATCTATGAATGGATGTTTGTTGCGTATATTTGCTGTAAATGTCCATGAGCCAACGTTGAGATTACATTTTCAGGTTATTAAATGCATTTATGACTTGCAGAATACGGCTTGCGTTTAGGTTCTATGTGTGTGTGCGTTTTATTAAATTTGCTTGGTGACTTCGACCACTGCACAGTTCCTCTGGCAATTACAATTCACTCGTTTGGCATTGCGTTTTCCCGTAGTTGCAGTCGAATTGCAAAACCCGTAAAGGCTTTACCAATTTTCAATGTCTGTCATGGCGTTACAATGTTGCTGTCATTTCGTTTGAACAGGTTTCAAACTTCATATCACATGCGTCTGTGTGTGTTTGTGTGTGTGAGTATGTTTTTGGCAGCTACACAATACGCTGTTGAACTGTCTGGCCAACTATTCCAATCTTGCTGCACGAAAAGTTACCGCTCACCCATTCACCGGAAGGAATTGCAAGTTGCACACAGAGCAGTGAGCCACTGATTCTTATATTAATTAATTCTAGCGGCACGGCAGTGCATTTGAATCCACATCAAAAGCAACAGCAATATCAACAGTAAAACCAATAGCAACAGCAATATGCACATCGCATGGCATTGCAGCCAATTTGGGGAATCGAGCAGAATTCGGCACCTTTGCCGCTTCGGTACTTTACTGAACATTTGTACATACGAGCAGAACATATTCGTATCTGTCTGTATGTTACTGCAGATTGTGTGCCGTTTGTTATAACTCATAAGTGTTCTAAGTATTTTGTCAGCTAACCGCTTTTCGTTTTGAATGTTTAGTCAGAATTATTAAGTGCTTCAAATATGTGGAAAATTCGAATTCATGTGTCGGAAATGCTTTGGTTACTGAAAACTGTTTCAGGTGTTGACTTTTGCAAATCTCATTCTCAGATCATAGATACACACATATATATATGGAGAGGTATTATATATGGATAGGTATGCTGATTGCCGCAGAGAGAAAGGGAACGAATAAAAATGAGTTGAGTTGGTTCAACAGGACAGTTGCCTTCAATTTCGTAGGCAAGAGCGGACCAACATATTTGATATTCTTGATTACTCTTTATTATTACAAATGTATGCTCAAAAAAATAATAATCTGAGCAGTAAATGCCAACAAAATATGCTTAGTTCTCGACATTAGCATGAAGCACAGTAGAACTTTATGGATGATCAGTTCAAACACGAAGCTTTCCTGTTGCTGCTCCTGAGTTAACTTAAACTGAGCCAATACATTTTATCAAATTGCTAACTTTATTGTGGATCATTTATCTACGTTCACATATATAAATTTCAATTCATTTACTTTCGCAGAATTAAACGGGCACGCGGCATTCTTCTTTCGTTTTATCAACTTTGTCAAATTGCATTCATTGCATGCCGCACTTTATTCCATTTACCAGCCATAAATGTAAAGACTCTTGTACACATGTGACTGCATGCAACCACCCTTCAACACCTACTCCTCCCGCATACCACACCCACCTCCACGACGCCATTGCTGCCGCTCGACTGGGCGCTGAAGCCGCTGGTCGGGGTGTGTTACTTAGTGCAACACGAGTGCTTCAAGTGCAGCATTGATCAGTGCAATCTGCAGAGTTGCACGAATTGTGCTCGCTCATCCACTTGGCTGTCTTCGGGACTAGTGCCTGTCGTGTCACTGAGTCGGTTTGTCTGTCTGTCGGTGTGCAGCACAAGGACAGCTCAAATAAATGTGGCACTGCCACTGCTGCTGCGACTCGAGTGTTGCAAGCACTTGGCGACCGATTTCACTACATTTACTGACGGTTTTAGTTAGTTGAAGTTGTTGGCATTGTACCTACTTAGTTGTTGTTCCAGTTGTAGGGGGTGTGCTTGTAGGGGGGGCTGCTGGTGTTGGTTGAGTGTTGGTTAGTGTAATTGTGTTAAGATGCCAACGTGGCCACTTGTTCAAAAATCCACTACAAACATAGATGCACAAATACATTCATATATGCACATGTACTTACACACACATATACATACATACTTATATGTATATGTATTTGTATGAATTTATGTGTGTGTAACTGTTGAGACAATGCACATGCAGTGAACATTTTTCAGTGGACATGCAGCTCTGTTCTTTTTGTCTGTGTGCGTTTAGCAGCTGAAGTACTTTAGGTTGGGTTTGGAACAGTGCGAGGGGTGTCCACTTTTGGCCACTTTGACTTCTTGTGAATTAAATTTCATTGTAGAGGAAATTTGCTTTTTTCCTGTCGAGCATGAACATTTATTTACGTTGTGGGCACTCAAGATGAGATTAAAGCATGAGAACATATCGAGAATGTCAACATTGCATGTGCAATGTAAACTTAGCAGAGTAGATGCAGTTAAGTTGAGAGTTATTTAGGTATGTCTAGTTTATTTTTGATGCTTACATGTTTAAGACAAATAAACAGTGTTGCCAGATACCTGAAATGACGTTCTCTTAAATATTAAAAAAGCTTTCGCAACAAATTCACAAAATATCACAGATCAACAGCTAAATGAGTCGTTAATTAATTTACGAAAAATGTGCATGTTTTTTAACATTAAAGAAAACGCCATGAAATTACATATTTTCCGACTTTGAGGTCCAATTGCCGCGGATTTTTTAAAATTATAATAATATATTACATTGAGAAAGAAGTCGTGGGGTGTTGTTAATGACTCAAAGTGAAAATCATGTCAACCGGTTTAGTGGTTTAGAAATTACAATCCCAAACGTGAAAAAAGTCAGGGTAAAAAAGTGACAAGCCCATTTTTTGTTAAAACGTAGACTTAAGTTTTAAAAACGTTTTGCGGATTCGAAATCAGGGGTCCTTAATTGCCTTAGAACTGATGTCAAAACCAGAAAAGCCGACAAACATTTTCGAAATTTTTTGCCCTGTGTATTTGTCATAATAAATTAAGGATTTAAACTTTTCATAAAAAAATTAAAATATATTTAGTTTTTTATAGCAGACCATTGAAGTCTTAAAAAAAGCTGAAATTTCCTGCCGAAAATTAAAAAAATCTTCTAAACAATTTTTTTAAATAATATTATTCATTATAAACTGTTCCTCAATTTCTCATAAAAAAATAAAAATATTTTTAGTTTTTTTTTATTGCAGCCATTTTTTAATTCAGCTTCAGCTTAACAACAACAACACAAACAAAATATAAAACAAATGAGATCGATATGAAATTCGCTTTTATAAACTTCCTTCATTCTCTGCATAAATTAAATCACAAAAATAATTTGAATCATAAAGATTAGTTTAAATAAATTGGACACTTAAACTTTCAATATTCAATGCTTCAGTGCCACTTATGATGTCAAATGTATCACCAACCAGATCCCCTAAACTTTCTCCTAAATAATTCTTTCTCCTAAGAGTTCTCCTAAAGGGCCAAGTATCTCCTAAATCTACAAGAAATCTCCTGATCTGGCAACACTGCAAATAAAGAATGAAATCACTGATGGAATAAGTAAGAGTATTAGTTAATATTTAATGCGTGAAACTATAATCTCCAGGATACATTTCCTTTTCTCTTTAGCGAAGATTTCTGAGTAAACGATTTATAGCTTTTGTACTCTAAAGACTCAACATTTTTTCGACCGCAGGACCAAAATATGTCAGGTCAGGAAAACATACATGCTTTGGATCTCAGTCTGAAGATTCATCTAAATTTTGATCTGTTTCAAAGTTCTGAAAGTTCAAACGGAAATATTTAGTTAGAAGGAGGCAACTTTTCTCCTTCATTTCATACCCATTTCTTCATCATTGCACAACCGCAAATATTTAAGAAAATATTTGAAATGTGTATGTCCTTAAACTTTTAAAGACCTTTAAGAAGGACTTGCCAGGTTACAATAAATCACCTCTAGTTTCACGTCTATATTAACATTTGGATGGGTCTCGACAAAAAATTGTTTTTTTCGCACGGTGTAATAAATGTAAAGTTGGTGTTATCACTCAGTGCATCATAACGTTGTCATTTTTCATTCAATTCTGTTGATGTTAAGCTTAATATTTGCTCAAATAATATATCCTTCATCATAGGTTTCTAAACCAGAGGCGATCATTTATTTCATCTATAAAAAAAACATTCGAAAATTTATGATTTTTGAAAATTGTTGAAAAGTTCACCTTTTTAAAACTTTCAACGTCAATAACTTCCCCAAATCTCATCTGATTAGGTCAATATGTATATCGCTGGAAAGGTTTGAGGTATTATCTTCTGATCGACGGACAGCTTGTGTTAGTCGGATGATACGCTCAAGATTCAAAACTAAAACAACAGGAAAGATGGTTTTTCGAAAATTTTTGTAAAACCATTCTTAAAGAAATTTTTTAAATTTTCGGTTTCGTATGCAGCGACCCAAAGTTAGTCTAGATATTCAAGGATAAAGATCTAATTGTCCTTGTCCTAAATTGTCCTTGATATCCTTTTTCATAAAATTTTTCCAAAAAGGATATTGTGTCAGCGACTTCATATCATTAGCTTTCATTTGACGTGAAAATTATTCCTTTCTGACATTTGAGTCAAGAGATATGACTTTTTAAATGTTTCGGGAATGGGCATTAAGCCCCCATCTTTAAACTGCATTTAAAAAAAAATTCGAACATCCCGGGAAAAATCCCTTAGCACTTTTTCCTCTACTGAGGTCCTCTATCGGATGAGACGGGTTTGACCTTGTCCCTCGAATTTTTTTTTGAATTTGTTGCACTGTGTTATCACCTCTCTCTGGTTACACCTCAAACTTTGCCTTAGTTTCCAGTTTATGGTTTCTTTCTTTAGCTCAGTGCCGCCTCTAACTAGTATTCTTGAGTATTTTCATTATCTGTAGATCTGGTTAATTCCACCTCTAACTTAGTGTTAATCATAAGTTCTGAGTTTATTTCCATATCTGATTTCACCTCTAACTTTGTCTTAGTCTCCAGTTTTTGGTTTAAATTCAGCTCTGGTTCCATCTGTTCTTCTGCTAATTGCAGTCTTTACCATCTCGGTCATATTAGTTAGAACACTTTATACCTTCAATCCCTTTTCAAACCCTTTTCAGTCTCTCGTTTCCCGTTTATTTTTAGTACCAATTCTGCCCTCAACTCTATATCTGTCTATCTACGTTGAACTTGTTTTTCTGCTTAACTTTAGCTTTGGTCCTATTTTGAACTTCAAGCATTCCTTTGGCTGTAATTTTGCTTCTTCTTTTTCTCTCACTTTTGTCCCTCTCTCAACTATAAATAGACTGTTTACTCAGAAACGTGCAACAAGTACAAATTTCAATTACTGTCAAAACCAACAATTTTCATTGAATTCTCTGTCCTTTGCAGCCATTTTTAAACATTTCCTTTAATTTTCTTTGTCATTTTTTTTTCTCAGTAAGAGTTTCTCTTGGTAAGAGGATTTTGGGTTGTCTTCAAATTTAAACACTCTACTTTCACGCACTCGCTCAAGTATAAATTACACAATTTCCATTTACTATGCTTAACCGCACCGCAGAGTGAATCAAAGGAAACCCGAACCAAAGTTAACCACACCATCAATTTCGTAGCTTTAAAAAAACTGTGTGACTTGCAGCGCTCCCACGACGCTGCCCCCATGGCGGTGTCTCCACTGCGCTGTGCCATTCGGTGATGCGCTGTAGTCGAAAAGTTTACAAATACGAAAAAGTTTTAAGCCCAGCGCGCACTTGACTGCGTCTACGCGGGAGTAAATATCTGGCGCTGAGCGTTGATCACTGCAGCGCTGCGAAAATTAAACGCACTTAACGTCTGCAACCTCGGCAATAAAAATGCGCACACAATGCGCACAAGCGGATGGGGAAAGATGTGGAGGAAAGTGTCAGTTGCGGTGGAGATGCGCGGCGCAAGTTAAATGTATGCAAACACAAAGCCGGTTCGACGTGGGTTGACGAGGGTAGGCAGGGAGGGAGAGTGGCGCGACGTACGATGGCGCCAGTCTAAAACGCCAACTGGGAGGCATCAAATGAAGTCAGACATGACCGACGGCTGCTGTTGCCATCGCCGCGACAAAATGCAATTGCGCAGGTTCGGATTGTTAGTTGTTAGTGTTGCCGCTGTTCATATTATGATTGTTGCTGTTGTTATGCCTGTTGCTGCCACTGCTGCCGCCACTGCTGCCGCTGTCGCTGTCGTGGTTACCATTGCCACTTTTGTTCTATGCGAACGCAGACAAGCCGGAAATTGTCGTCCGGGGGATATTTCGCAGCGACGCTTAGGTTGTGCGTTGGCGTTGGCGTGGTTGTGTGTTTAGTGTGGGCGTTGGCAGCAGCAACGACAACGTGATTGCGAACGCAACAGCGTTGTCAGCGCAGGCCGTCAACGATTGCGCTGTTGAGTGTATGAATGTACGTGTGTGTGTGTATGTGTGAGTGCAGTAGCGATTATTGTGTGGCAGATAGCAAAGATTTTTTGCATTTATGCTGACTGCAATTTTAATTTGTTTCGTTGGTATGTCACAACAACAATAACCAACATTGCACCACTCAACCAGAGTAACAGAGAGTGTGTGTGCGTATAAGTAAGAAACAGCTGTTTCTATTGTTTTATTATAGAAAATGCTTGGTTTGCTTTGCCGGATGCGAGTGTTGGTCGTGAGCAAGAATGTTGATTTCAGCGTTTGTTGTTGTTGGTTTTTAACTGCAGCCGCTGTCTCGTTCTTGTCATCATGTAACGTTACCCATTTATCGTTCTTGCTTCATTATCTTCAGCTTTCTAGGAATATGCTTTGTCATGTTGTTCTTCTGCTAAGCAATTCCCGGTAATAAAAATATATTGTTGTGACTTCCACATTCGTCCTTGTAATTTGAGCTATTTGAGTGCTCCTTGAATTTTTTTAAATCACTGTTATTAATTGTTTCTGTTTATCATTCATCCCTTTCTAATATAAAAATCAGTAGACATAACTTTCGACCCCAAAGTTGCCTGAGAGCAACTTCACCTATTTGTCATCTTATAGCAAAAAGGTACAATTAATTTATTGGTTTAATTTAAGTAGGCAACAACAAATTAATATTTTTAGAAGTGAATTCATAGCAAGTTACAAAATTTTTACTTTTATTTCCAAAATAATGTCCAATAATTTGCAACGATATCAGGGAAAACACGTTTAATCAAAACCCTGTTTCTTTAATCATGGTTAAATAAAATTAAAAAATGATAATTTTGTATTTTTCCATAAATATGAAAGAATTTTCTGTAACTAATAAGTATTTATAAAAAAATGTATATAACCGTAGATCGAGCTTCACAAAAATTAAGGAATCCTATCCTATGTATACAAAGGAGAAAATGATAAACTTTTCAATTTTCTCAAGACCTCTTTCTTAAAAAAGTGTGAAAGATTTTTTAAAACAAACATAATCCCAAAACAAACAAAGTCAGAAGAATGGTGCAATTAATTTTATTCTGAAAAAAGCTATAATAAAACAAAAAACCAAATGTACCATTTTTGATACAAAGCTCGATCTACAGTTATCTTGGCAATTGCTTACCCTCGTCTACTTTACCTCCTATCTACTTCTCTTCTACCTTTTACTTTTAACTAATCTTCTAACTCATCTTCTAACTCACCTTCTAACTCACTTTCTAACTTACCTTCTAACTCACCTTCTGTGGTCATCTGCTACATCTACTTCTACTCTATTTTCTTCCTCCTTCTACCCAAGTCAATATTGTCCACTACCTACTTCTGCATTTCATATACTAAGTCCTTTTCTGTTTCCACTCTACTTTAACTCTATTTGCTAATTTCTTAATCTAGGTCTTTCTGTCTTATATATAACCTACTTCCATTCAATTCCCTACTCATTTGTATTCTATCCACTTCTCCTGTACCTTCTCCACTACTTTTTCTTAAACCCATAACAAATCTTTATTGCTACTTCTCCTCTATCTTCTGGGTTAGTAAGACCTACTTTTTACCTACTTCTCCTCTATTTCCTATCGACTTTCAAGCTACTTTTTTCAAACTCCTTTTCTATTCCCTTTGAACTTTTACGCTACTACTTACCTACTTCTTCTTTCCCATTCCCCACACACTTCTTTGCTACCACCACCTACCAACAACTCTACTTCTCACCTACTTCTCCTATTGCATTCCCTTCACACTTCTTTGCTACCAACAACTCTATATCCTTATCTACATTTGTAGATTGCTTTGTTCAAAATCTACCTGCACCAATAACAACACTTTGTCCAATACTTTTCTTTATTGCAAAATGCTTTTCATCATCATTGCTTGATTTCACTACTTTTTAAGCTACTCTTATACATAGTTTTTATTTCTTATATTTCTATTTCCAGCTAGTGCTTTTACCCCGATAAGTATGCAACGTTTTACCACAAATTACTTTTTATTATTCTTATTAGTTAATGCTGCTTGCGCTCCCCTTGTTTCATGTTTCATGCAACTTTACTGCACTTTTGCGTGTACAAGTGCTGCCACTGTTTCTCACCGCCAAGTTCGTTTCATCTTTTCATTCTACCGCATACACACACATATACAAACACACTAATATACCCAGAGTAACTTATATATCTCCGGTCAGTCTGTAGTTGGCTCCGCAAGTTTCCTATGCGTCACTTTAGTCACTCGAGATTTGCTTTCTGCGGCGTTGAAATTCTTTTATGTGTTTTGCCTTTTCTTTTTTTCTGCATTTTAATCTGCTCTTGTTGTTGCTTTATGCTTTTTTGCGCTCAGTTGCTTTTAAGTAAATGAAGTATTTTAATTATGAACACATTTAAGGGCAAATTTCCCGTAGAGATTTTGCGCTATTGCGGCGTTCAGTTGCTGCTGGTTGCGCGGCAATTAAAGAGGCAATCAAATTGCTTGCGAAAAATTCTACTTTCGAAATTTAAAAATTAGACTTGAGATAAATTTAATTTTCATTAAAGTTCAAAGGAATGAAAGTTTTGCATACAGTTTTTTGTTAAATGTTCAATAAATTCATTGAATTGCTGCCTAAATGTGTGAAATACCATAAATGTGCGAAATGCAGTGGCTGTAGCGCCTAAATGTATGCTCCGTTATGCTCAATGCAAATGATAGCATATTTATCATTAGAAAATGTTGTTATTATTATTGTTATTACGGTTATTTGCTACAGTGCGAGAATGGCTCATTGCGCTACGCCTTCTAAATATTATGTGTGCATATTTGTCTGCATGTGTCTGTGTGTGTTTATGTATTCATGTAAATGCTCATCTCTGCATTGTCGCATTTGTTAGCAATGCAATGTCGCAGCGTCAGCAGATAAATTGCCAATGTGTCTTGGCAGCATTCAGCACATTCATTCTCAATTGTTTACACAAATAACTGTAAACGTAAACGTCTATATGTGAGTGTATGAATGCTTGTGTCTGTCTGGGTGGTTTTTGTTTAAGAAAAATGTGTAAACATTTAATTGCTTTGGTTGGTAAACTAATTGACACTAATTGGCCTAAAGAAATTTAGAATTTTATGGGCTATCAAAAAAAATTTAGGAAATAATGAACAAGAATGAGTATGAAAAAGAATGAGCTGAAGTCTGCTCAAATCTTAAAATTAAGTTGTGTAAAGAATTTCAAACTAGATTTTAGTCCACTCAGCTTCGACTTGTTTATAGTTTCATATTCAGCGTTGAAGTAACATTTAAAGAATTTAAAGTTGAAGGAGGTTGTTTTTCATTATCGTTTTATTTTATTAGTTAAACAACAGCGTTAACATTAGAATGCTTGAATCAATTCAAACTTCCTTCCTTTCTATGTTTTAGTTTTAATTTACTTTTAGTATTTTATTTGGTTTAGAAAAATAGTAAAAGTCATGGAAGATTTTCTATCAGAAGGTTGTGGTGTAAAATATTAAAAGGTCTTAATAAAAGTAATTTGAATTCATTGGTGTTGAGACTAGATAACAGTTATTGAAAAATATTACAGAAAAACAGTTACATATTAAAAAATATTAAAGAGGAATGGGTTGTCGGTCTCTTTGTTAGTAAAATATTCGATACAACTTATTTTAATGCGTTCTTAATGATAAAAACTGGAATTTTCCGCTGTTATTCTTCTTCTTTTCTCACAATCCATCCAAATTGCTTAACTGATTTCGCTTACCATTTGAGCTCTCAAGTCGTAACATAAGTTTGTTCAATGCTACACAATGCATGATCGTTCTATCGTCTAAGAATAGTAAACGAAAAACGCATTGATTGCAGTTGACAAAAAGTGTTTGTCAAAGTTAACAAATTATCATCCAATCCTCGATCCAAAGATGCAGAAAATTGCAAAAATACAACAAACACGTTGCATGTGCCTGGTTCGTTAGAGAAACAACTATCTTGGAATGCAGACAATAGCAGTTGAAAAATGTTCGTTCGTTTGTTAGCGTTATTGTTGGGCTAGCAACAGCAACTGCTCCAACTTAACTCAACTCAACTCAAATCAACTAAACTTAACTTAACTCAACTCAACTCAATTCAACTGAACTCTGAAACTCACCTCAACTTAACTCAACTCTCCTCTACTCAACTCAACTCAACTCAACTCAACTCAACTCAACTCAACTCAACTCAACTCAACTTAACTCAACTCAACTCAACACTGAAACTCAACTCGACTCAACTCAACTTAAGTTACCTCTGAAACTTCACTCAACCCAACTCAATTCAACTCAACACTGAAACTCAACTCAACTCAATTCAATTCACCTCAACTCAACTCAACTCGACTCAAATCAAATCAACTTAACTCAACTGAACTCAACTCAACTTAAGTCAACTCTGAAAATCAACTCAACCCAACTCAACTTAACTCAACTCAACTCAACTCAACTCAACTCAACTCAACTCAACTCAACTCAACTCAACTCAACTCAACTCAACTCAACTCAACTCAACTCAACTCAACTCAACTCAACTCAACTCAACTCAACTCAACTCAACTCAACTCAACTCAACTCAACTCAACTCAACTCAACTCAACTCAACTCAACTCAACTCAACTCAACTCAACTCAACTCAACTCTACTCATCAACTCAACTGAACGCATTAGGTGGGAGTGCAGTAAAGTGTAAACACTGTTTTTTTAGTGGAATGGGTTAACAGAATCCTTCTCATTAATTACATTAATAACAAGTGAAATATTTTGTATAACATAATTTTTCTCTGGACTTGTGAAAAGAAAATACTGCTTGAGCAGAGGTTCGAAAATGGAGGAAAGTTCATTGCTAGGCTTTGAATTTCTACTGTTGGTAGCACATGTGAAATTTTCTACATGATTCTTTAGGGAGAAATCGAAATTTTTCTTTAGCCTCTCTTTCACATAACGCAACTCTTAAATTCAATTTGGTGTTTTCTGCAGTAGAGGACGAGCATCGCCATACCGTCAGTATTTTCACATTTCTTATGTCGCATGCGGCATTGTTCTAATTACTTATAATTTTTTTCTGTTGCGTTCACACAACGCAATGCCAAATGTCGTTCTTCTTCTTGATTTCAATCAAAGCAAAAAAGAAGAGAAACTTGATTTCAAGGATGTAAAAGCAAATGACAAGAATAAAAGATACCAAACTATATCTTGAATTCAATTCATGCGTCATTCTCTACAAATTTCAGCTTCCTCTAACTTCACTTCAAGGCATTTTGCCTCTCTTCAACCTATATTAACTGGCTTCAGTACACTCAAAACACTACATTTGATATACTCGTATGTGTACCACATACATATTCACAGTAGAAGGTTTAAGTGGGTGGAAATCTCACACAAAAAAAAAAAAATTCACGAACATAGGATTCAATTTTTCCGTGCACAACTTTTGAGCCCAATGCAATTTGAAACCGTATTTGCTATACACAATTTTTTGTAACAAACCACCAAAAACTACTCACATAGCCATATATCAAGTATCTTTTACTCTTTTGAAAACCACAACTACACCACTTCTTTCTGATATTTCTACTTTTCTTGCTGTGTGTGTCGAGCGGTCAACACAAAAGTTCGCCTTAATCCATTCAATGCACAGAGATTCAAGAGATGACATTTTCCATTTTGTTGATTATAATTGCAATTGTTGCCCAACCAAATTCACACACACTTTGTTACAATTGTTAGTGTAACATGTTACACGCAGCCTGTTCGTTACGGGCTACGTACATATGCCGACAGTGATCGCTTGAACGCACCAATGCAAGAATTCTAGTTTGTAGCACACACACACACAAATGTCTATCTATGTATGCATCAATGTGAAATTTTCCAATTGTTAAGCGTATACCACCTGTGGGAGTTATTATTGTGCACATAACAACAACAACAACAACAGCACAGCACTGTCAGCATGTGCTGGTCCGTGTCGTCTATGTGACATGACATGTGAAGTGGCATGCGGCGTGCACTCGGACGCAGCAGTTAAGCCATAAATTGCATAAAGTACACAATATACGCACTTTAGTCGAGATCGGGACATACCTGCCGTGTCACATACACACACACACATGCAAACAGGGAGAGATAGCTGAAAGTGTGCATAGCTGGGGGAGCTGTGGTCACTTGGCCACTTGAGGGTTGACAAAAATGTGTTTTGTTTCCACTTGTTTTGTTGGCGCTAGTTCAGTGTTGCCAGATCAGGAGATTTGCTCCTAGATTTAAGGGATTTTTGGCCTTTTAGGATAATTTTTAGGAGGATGAATTATTTAGGAGATTTTGATGGTAAATAAAATTTTAATTAAATTAAAATTTTACTGGAGTTCAACCCATGTATATTGAAAGCTAAAGTATCCAACTTAATTTAATTAAATTTTATGCTTCAAAGTATATGATTTATGCAAAGAATGAAGGAAGTTTGCAAAAGCGAATTTCATACTGATTTACATTTTTATATAGGGTGTTTTTTTTAGAGGTTTGTTTTCGAATAGAGATAAAACTGGCATTTTGTGGTCAAATCTGGCAACTCTAATGTCATTTATGTTCAGTTTGGTTTGCCATTTCATCATGAACAGGTTGACAAAAAAACAACACTTGCAAATCGTGCAAATTTATTTCGAAAATAATGGTTCAGTTCGCGAAGTTTACCGCAAGCTCCGTCCATTTTATGGTCGACATAATCGTCCATCAGAGCAATTAATTCGGTTAACCATGGGTCGTTTTCGCACTACGTTTACTCTATGTGATAATTCGCATCCGCAGAGACGTCGAACAGTGCGCACCGAAGAAACAATTGCCGCTGTAGAGCAAAATGTTGAAGAGGACCCGAATGAATCGATTCGCCACCGTGCACAGCAATTGGAGCTTTGTCCATCAACTTTAAAAATTGGACCAGTAGAATTGGCTTTATTCGAGCCAGCCGCGGCGGCCACATGCCCGAAATCATATTTAAACATTAATGGCATAAAATTATCCTTCCAATAAAGCCAAATTGATGGACATTAAAACGAATTTCTTGTGTTTTATTTCAATTCGAAGTTCTATACCTCTAAAAAAAACACCCTATATTTTGTTTGTGTTTATTTGTTAAGTGGTTGTTAGGCTGAAGCTGAATGAATAAAAGGTTGAAATAAAAAAATAATAATATATCTTAATTTTTTTATGAGAAATTAAATTTTTGAAAATTTTCGAAGGAAATTTAATTTTTTTTAAGATTTAGGAGAAAGTAATTTAATTTATTTAATAATAATTTTTAGTAATTTTTCTTAATGCGAAGTTTCATTCTTTAGTTTAGAATGACAAACATAAAAAATGTTCGATTTTTTTAATTTTTGGCAGAAAATTTCAGCTTTTTTTTAAGGTTTAGAAGAAACTAATTTCAGGTATCTGGCAACACTGCTTTAGTTTCTTTGCTTGATTGCGCAAAAATGCCACAATCAATTGTGTACTCTGTTTGTATGTTTTTTCCATGTCGACAATTGACATGTTTCAGGCCTTTTAGGTTTTATGCGAATTTTTTGAAATTTTTGTGGTTTTCAAATGTAGCTGCAGATATGCAAAGTTTTGTCAGTTCGGTTGCTGATTGTGTGAGTCCAATGTTCAATGTTAGTTCACATTTCGATTATTGGTGGACATTGCGTAGAAAATTTGATTTGTCCTACAACGACAACTACAACAAAGGCTTGTTGTGTAGAGCAAAATGCTCTCTGAGGCCTAAACGAAATGGCTTATAAATATGCAAATGAGGAAAATTCAATGCTATGCATTTAGTACACAAAAATTATAGTGAGAAAGGTAGTGAACAATTACAAATTCACAAAAATTGTGTTAGTTAGTATTCTTCGGTTAGTTAGTGTTCTTTCGAAACAAAAATCCTTTAAATCAGTAATGACTATTCTGCTACTCGCATTGGCGTCACACAGTGTTGCGAGTTCATATATCGGAGTGACACAGTGACATGAATGAAATTTGGTCTACGGTTATTGTATAAGTAAAGAACTTACTGTGCAAAATTTCAATGAAATCAGACTAAAACTTCGACCCCCTCCCATACAAACGGATTTGAAAAAATGTCATATTAACAATGAAAATTATCTTAGTTCATAAAAGCTACATTCAAAATATTTGTATTTAAATATAAATTTATTTATTAATGTGTAAATGTATGTAAAATTCGCTTTTTTCAAAAGTGATTAAAAATAAAATCTCTATAAATTGTTCCACAGATGCTCAGAAGCTGCTCTTAGAGGATTAACATCTTAGACTGACCCCACTAATTTTTCCTCTTAAATATTTCTCTCGAACATTCCTACCCCCTATCTCAAACTTTTCATGAGGCTCCCATACAAAATCATTGTTTTTAGAAAGTGGGCTCCCGCTGCTATCAGGTTGGTCCCAGACGAACCCTACATAAGACTGACCCCCATTTCTTTTCGCTTCCAAATATTTTTTCTATACCCACCTAACCGCTATATTCAACTTTTTAGGTGGCTGCCATACAAAACTAGTCATTTTCAATGGAACTGACTCCACACTTGAAAATGTAGAAATAAAGTAACCGAGGAAACATCGTATCTCGGAAACTACTAAACCGATTTGAATAATTTATTCAGCGATCATCAACATTCCTGAGTGCAAAAAATACAAAATTAATTAAAGTTAAAAACTAAATAGATAAAATGCGCTTTTTTCAAAAGTGATTGAAAATAAAATGTCTATAAATTGCTCCACAGCTGCTCAAAAATTGCCCTTAGAGGGTTAAAATCTTAGACTGACCCCCACTAATTTTTCTTCCTGAATATTTCTTTCGAACATACCTACCCCCTATCTCCTATACTTAATGAGGCTCCTATACAAAATAATCGTTTTTAGAACGTGGGCTCCCACTGCTCTCAGGTTGGTCCCGTATCTGGGAAACTACTGTACGGATTTGAATGATTTATCCAATAATCGTCAACATTCCTGCGTGGAAAAAATACAAAATTAATTAAAGTTCAAAAATCCATCACCAGAAGGCGCGTCCCATACAAGTGAAGTAGTTAGGTTGCCAACTTTTGGATTTGTACGAAAAAAAATCAAAATGAAGCGTCGAAACTCGATTAACCCCACTATTTCAAATATACTAGTAGGTAGGTAGGTAGATGTGGCGGCCTTCAGACAACAAAACTAGAACAAAATTAGGCCCATTGTGATGCCATTGGAACGGTATCCCTTTCATGTTATTAGGTTTCAAACCATAATGAACAATAAATGAATATAATATAGTAATCGTAATTGATTTTCTAAAGCTATCTTCAACTAAATTTTCCATTACCAGTAGAGCATTATTTGAACGATTCTTTTGGCATTCAAAAAACTGTGAAAATATCGCGAAGTTACACTCAAGTCTTCACCGAAAATTGTTCATATTTTTTTTAAGGTTTGGCATTTCTCTTAATTGAAATATTTCGAACAAAATCGCATACTCGGATTTTTGTGGTTATCACATTGCCTTTAGACATTTTCGTCACTACTCGCAACACTGTGCATCACTGTTACTCGCGAGTTTCAGATGGCATCACTAGTTTAAACCTATAATAAAAAAAATTATAATAAAACGAATTGAATAACATTGCATTAGTCCTTACTCACAGGAACAATTTCCATTGAACCGCTTAATTGCAATAAAATAACACCGTTTCCTGGCTGCTTTTGCTTTTTCGCTTTCGCTACGTTTTTAAATTAAACGCCAACACAACTCTACGCCATTTCACTGCACCCCTCTCGCGCTGCTTTTCCAACCAACCTTTACAACATAATAAAATCGCTTATTGTCTTCCGCAGGTCTTGTTACCTTCTCATTGTTTTTCTTCTTTTGTTTTTGTTTTTGCACTGCACTGCTGTACTTTCTCACGGAAATTAAAAACCATTTTAACATCTTCACTGAGGAAATTTAAAACTGCAAGTCGGTATCCGCCTCCGATTCTTAGCAGGTAGAATTTATTGCACATCCTTTCTGCACTTTGCTTACCTCAGCGCGTTCACGTCTTGGCAGCAGCCCTCTTCCCACTTCCACCAACTCTACTGCTTTGCCTTATCGCGCTACGATTTACATAAGTAAAAGGGCGTTAAAAATTGCGTCGGAAATCGAAAGCAAATTGTTATCTTTATAGCAGACACATTCGCGCGCTGCACTCGCTGCCTCAACGCTAATGGCGCAGCTGTGCTTCGGCGTTTGTCTTCTGTGCAGCAATGCTCTTCGATCTGCATGGCAAAGTGGATTTGTGCCGAGTTAAATTTTTGAGTTTTAAGTGAATTTCGTTGTAGTGTTTTGTTTTGCTTTTCTTGCTATGGCAAATGTTTGCTTTGGCTTAAGCGGGTCGTTGGCACAAAATAAACCCAGAAAATCGGTGAAAAATATATGGAAATAAGAGCAAAATAGCATCTAAAAAAGCAATTGCAATGGTCGAAAGCGTTTAGTTAACGTTGCAATTTCGATACTGTCAACATGGCCAAGTAGAGCACTTAATAATGGATTTGGTGCTAGGGATGTCAAGGAATTTGCATACATTTAGGGGTAAATAAAAATTCAGTTTATAGTATTTTCTGAAATTTGAATATTTAACTATTTAAGGCAATCAATATTTAGAGGTAATATATATTATGGTATTTTTATGACTATATATATTTTTGCGGATTTCTAACACTAGAATGTCCAATGACTACATTGAGGTCTTTTATTGTAAATAACTTTTATTGCCTCGCTTCTAAAAAATATCTTACGTGACTTTTATTATTTTTTAAAGCTAAATGGAATAAACAAATTTAAAATATTGTAAAAAAATTGTTTACCCCAATTTTGCAACATTTATCTTAAATGCCCAAAAGGAGTCATATACAATTTTCAGCATATCTTACTGATAAATAGACAAATATGCATTACAAATTCCAAATTTCAATTAATTTTATCTCATTGATGTGTTAAGTAAGCCATTTTATATAAATGGATTTACTTTGTAAAACATAAAAAAATAAAAAATAAATACTGATTTTAACTTAAAAACCAATAAAGTAAAAAAAACTTAGTAAACAATACTGGAGTCAAAATGACTACATATGGGCGTTTTAGGAAGGCCAGGTTGTCGGGCATTCTAGAGTTAAGGGACACAGGCACTTAGACATTGCAGTCTATTATCTCAATGTCTATTGCCCCAATGTCTATTCAGAGGCCTTCAAGAAACATTCTTTTGTATGGCGAAGGATGTCTGACAGCTCGAGTTCCAGTTGTTCAACATCTCATTGAAGTCATTTGGGTATTCACAGATATGATGTGTGTGATGTGATATGAGAGTGGACAGAAAAGCTACAAGTCTTCCAGAGCACTCAGTCCATTTGGACCATTGCACAGTGATTCGACTCCATACAACCGCGGGACAAAATTAGAAGAAGTGGTCCTTTCCTCATAAAATTTGGTTTTTTTTGCAGTTTTCTCAATTTTTCATGCTGGTTGCATACTTTTAGGCATGAAAAAAAAATTTGTCGAAAAATAGGTGCTTAGATCACTTTTCAAATTGAATTATTTTCTGAGATCGGAAGATATCAGAGGATATAATTACATTATCCGAAAAAGAAAGAATGCTTCTTAAAATAAAAAAAATCCAGGAACATACTTTCACATACTTTTAGATATTTTCCTCTAAGTTTTGCTCATTTTCAGATTTTTAATTTTAAAAAATATTTTAAATTAAAAGTAAAGTAAAGGCCTCCGATTTGCAAATTTTGAGAAAACATTAAAAGCGAAAATGGCAAAATAATTTTTTCTTAAGCTTAATTGAAAATTTTTGCAACTTCTTGGTAACCATGTATTTTTTAAAGTTTTTTTACTCAATAGACTAAAAACAGAAAATATGTGTTTAAAATTTTTTGTAAAAAAAAGTTCAGACTTTAAGCAGCTCTTGCACTTGCACTAATTATTTTTTCGCACAGATTTTTTGGGGTTTTCTTAGTTGGAGTTTTACCTTTCAAATGACATCAAAATCGTTAAATTCTGAGACTATAAATTTTTGGAATTTTGTCTATGGAACGAATCACTGTGCATTGTACTATGTCCATGGGGGGAGTAGAAAATGGAAAAGGATAGGGGGAGACAATTCTCATGCGCTTCATGTGGATACCGATAGAAATAGATGAGTGTTGCACCAGCCCGAACTACGATTCGAATCTAAGGCCTCGGTATGTTAAGCCAGCGCGCTACCCACTGGACTATCGAGGACGGTCATTCACTAATATAGTAAACAGCAGACTTGTCGTCCTCTAGGCAGATGCTGCAAATAGGGGAGGCACGTACTCTAATTTGGTTTATGCCCTTAAGATAAATTCTGTGACGGTTCTAAGATCACATTTGCTCAGCCTCAGCAAGTATTTAGATGGAGTTGCTGGGTTGAGGCCTTTGAACAAATATCTTCGACTGCTTATATCTCTGTAGTCCCTGACAGTAGTTGAAGTGCTTCTGTTGTAGACTGACACTCATAGCGGGCTATTACTAGACTGCAAGACTGTAGACCTTACTAGACTGCAACCTGTCGCTGGCTGAGTTCCCACAAAAAGAAGTCTACAAGTCAGGTCCAGGGACCCAAACTAGCGTTATTGAATTTTTTTCACTTAGTCTGTTTAGTTTGCAGACCAAAGCAGCATGTAGAGTAAATAACTGCGCCTTGAATCGCATTTAAAATTAGCTCGTTCCACAACGAAAGAAAACGTTTTCTGCTCAGACTGAACACTTTTTACGTCAACTTCATACGAACTTTGCTCTTTCAATGCTTGTAAGGCTCAATGTAAAAAATTAAAAATTGTCTTAATAAATTCTTCGAATTCTTAGTGAAAATCTAGTAAATTTAATACAATTTAAATATTTGGAGTAAAAATCACAAATATCATAACACAAATTTTTTAAATACTCTCGCTTGGGGTTGGTTAGTTTTATCTGCGCTCATTATGAATTGGTTTTTTTATTATTTTTTTTCACACTTTACTATTGTTGTCAAGCTGCAAGAGCAGCATTTAACCTGCAAGTTGAAATCCGACTTCCACTGCTGTCAACCTGAGAACAAAAGCCAACGGCAGAGTCTGCGGACAATGTGGCGCAGTTTAGGTGACTGCGACATGGCGCGTCAGGGGGAAAACTACAACAATAACGTTGCTGTAGGAGCAACTTCGTTATGAATAAGTTTATTTATTTTATTTTTATTTGTTTTTTACTACGTGTCACTTAGATAGAGCAAAGCTGTAGCCACGATTACCGCAACAGCTGGGCCAGCAATAATATGCAACAATGTGCACACCAACCACAACAAAAACAACAACAATAATAGTATCATTATCACCATCATCATGAGCAACAACAACAACTTGGTTATAGCCATCATCATATGCTTAATTGCATGATTTAAGTTCATGCAAATTTAATTAAGTGTTGAATGCAAAAAATGTGGCAAGCACACAGGTGGGGCTGCAAGTTGCATATTTGACACTGTTTAAAAATATGAATTTCATGCAATTTGAGGAAAAGAGTTAAAATTTAAGCTGTGCCAAGGTTTGAGTTGTTCTTCAAATGAGACATTTAAACATTTTTCCATAAATATTTTGCTTTAAACTTAATCTTTACAGCCGCATAATAAAAACAGCTTTTTTAAGCCAGCGCACCTGTTCGCTTCGTCGAAAAAGTTCATTCACATTTGGTATTTCAATTTTTGTTTTACACTTTGACTTCGCATCAGTTCAACGGCACTTGGCAGTCACCAGGCAGCTGCTTTGTCAGCGCGTTGCCACCAGCCACAGGGTTTTATTTTTTTTTGGTACAGAAACTTTGTCCGCAAAAATAAGGGTGCACCTACGCACATGTCCATATCTTTGCATATATACACACATACATATATGTACCTTTATATAAATATATGTAAAAATGTATATGTCAAATATAGTCGCACGCGAATACAATGCGTTTTCCGGCGCGTTGAAGTTGTCGCTTCTGTTTGTGATGCCACGAATTGTGGCTAAAAATTTTCACACATACAGTTTGAGTTTTCGTTTTTTTATTGTTGTTTTTGGCTTAAAATAAAACAAAAGAAAATTGTTTACTGACATACACATGCACGTATGTTTTGTATTTGTAGTTCAACAAAATATTTTCATAGCGCACAATATGAAAAGTCAAACTTTGTTGTGTGTTGACAATAAACAATGGCATTGCTGCCAAGTTTGGCGTGCAGCTGCAGCACATAAAGAGAAAACAACAAAAATCAAAAATTTTTAAGCAGTAAACGGCTTCATTGTGGGCGTATTTCGGTTGAACAATATTGCAATACAATACGAAAAAAAAAGTATGTGAGGTTATGTGAGTGAGTTTCACTCAAGCGGAGCCATTAAATAATTTTATGGTTTTTAATGATTTAAAAAAATAGAAATAGAATACCATACGTCATGTAATAGAAAAGGAAAACTGTGTCAACTATTTGTGTGCGATGCCTTTGTCATTGGCGCTCAATGGGAATTTGTGGCACTCATACGCACTGTTGGCCAGCGTGCAAAACGATGCATGAAACAATCAAGTTGCGGTTATTGAATATGCAGTCTTATGCATATATGCGACTCATTTTATGCGGTTTGGTGAAAAATTGCATGAGCCAAAATATTTTGGAGCTAGGGTGGGGCTAAATGGCGTCGCATCGAGGTCAAAGTTTACAAAAAAGCTGAGAAATTCGACAAATTGCTCCACAGCTGGTCAGAAGTTGCTCTTAGAGGGTTAAAATATATGAATGACCCCCACTAGTTTTCTCTACTGAACATTTCTTTCAAACATATTTTTATCCTATCTTCAACCCTTGGTGGGGCTCCCATACAAAATGGTCGTTTTTATAAAATAGGCTCCCACTGCTCCCACGTTGCCCCTAGATGTATCAAATGTATGACCGACACCCATTAATTTGCTCTATCAAATATTTCTTTCAAACATACTTACTCACTAACTTCAAGTCTTAAGGGGGCAGCCATACAAAACTGGTCATTTTCTATGCCGTTGACTCCCCACTTGCAAATGTAGTAGTTAAGTAAGCAAGAAAACATCGTATTTAGGAAACTACTGAACCGATTTTAATGATTTATTCAGCGATCGCCAACATTCTTGAGTACAAAAAATACAAAATTACTTAAGCTTCAGAAATTCACCACAAGAGGGCGTTCCCATACAATTGGAGTTGCGAGGTTGTCAACTTTTGGGTTTCTACAAAGCAAAAATCAAAAGGCTTTTTATTTTTTTTGTTAACTTTTGAGAAAGTTTTGTTGTTTGGAAACCCCCTTTAGTTTTTAATGAGGAATTTTTTCCAAACAGACATTATAATATTTTTTGCATTATTTTACTCAATACAAGCTTTTTATGAAAAAATTTTCCGAAAAACATAAAAAGGGGAGTAAAGAAAGAGGGAGGGGGTTCATGTGTATACAAGAAATATTCAAATTTTCGATGCAAACAATTTTGTCCTAGACATTGAAGCTCTGGCTCTTCAAGTTTTCATACTTTCCGTGTAAAGGTCCTTTAACCTTTATGTGCAAATTACAAAAAACTCAAATGTGCTGGACAATTACTTTGTTCAGCAAAAATGATATGTACGACGTCCTCTTTCAGAAATATATGATCGTTACTCTGTTGCACAGAAAAAGTTCGAAATTATTGTACTGTGTAATTAAGCAAATGAGGAAAATTTATGTCAAATTTTGCTATAAAAATATAGTTGACATCACTTCTAAACTTCACTGAGGCCAAATAAGTAACTGAGAATTTGCTATGAGAAATCTTTACCACACGCTTCGCCTACTCTACTCGATTTCTTCTCTGCTCGACTTAAAAATTCTTAAAACAGTTTTCTATCATTAAAACCTAAAATTAAATTCTTTCTAATACTAAAGTCTCTCGTATAAAATAAAAGCGCACAGCACACTCATTGCTTTTTTTCATTAAACATAAATTACCCAAAATTTATAGCTGCCTTAAATGCATCAAACGCTTAAGCTGTCCTCGAGCGTTTTCCACATAAACCATTAAAATTTGCCGAATCACACATTAAATTATAAGCAAAGCTAAAAACTAAGCCTTATTTGTGCTGGCGTGCAGCCGACGACGCAGCATTTGTATTTGTGCTGCAACTTGCCACAATTTACTACAAGAACTTGTAGGCATATTAACTGCCTTATGCCGGCGGTGTACTTAAGCATAAGCGCCGCGCACTGACAATGGCTTAACTGCTGCTTAGGCGCAAAGGGTGAAATTAAAGACATTATACCCGCAAGTACTGACAGCAACCACCAAACAGCAGAAAACCTAATAAAGATAATTTAATAAGAAGAACATGAATGGGCGCTGGTGAAAGCAACGGAAATGCCAACAAATTTCATTACGAACATTACTAGCGCCACAGGGCGTCGACTGTGGAAGCAGGAAGGCAGACGAACAGCGGCCAACGGGTCGTATGAAGTGGCTCATCATTATGGTTAAATAAATGCGAGTCAAACAGAGCGTAAGCGAGCGAGTGAGCGAGTGGTGCCTTGAGCAGCAGCAGCAGGAACATTGCTCAGACAGGCGAACAAAAATACAAATAATAAGAAAAGACAGCGAAACAGCGGGGCGGTGGTGAAAGAGCTACGGAAAAATGTTGTTTTTTCGTTGGTTATGTTGTTTCAATGTTCGCATAATTTTTGTGTAATGTTAGTTGAAGTTGCTGCTGATGTGAGTTTATAAACTGATTTCATGCTTTGTTAGCAGACTGAGGAGAGGAGTGAGAATGAGACGCGGAGTGTAGTTGAATAGTGGCGGAAGAAGTTGAAGGCGCAAAGGAACGATTAGCAATTGCAGCAGACAACATGTTGCTTAATTTAGCATCATGACAACAGCAACAGCAGCGAGTTGAGAGTTGTGGCTGAATTGGCAAAAAGTGCTGAGTGAGTGAGTGCGGTAAAAGCGGGAAAGAGTGACCAGAGGTGAGTGTTGAGTGTTAGAAGAAACTAAAGAATTAGAAGCATCAGCTACTGAAAATTAGCTACGTTTGTTTCAGTTTTTTGTTTTTTTAGGAGCCAGGGAGCAGGAATATTCATATACAAAGGATGCAGAGGGCATTTTTGAACACTGTATTGGATTCTATTATGGTCATAGGTGCTGTACGGAGATCATTTCAGCGCTGTATGGGACAGAAAAGAACTGAGCTTAATTAGGAGTCTTTGTTATTGTAATACGAGTTTTGATCTTTATCCTCTTTGGCGGATTATGGCTATTGGAGTAAATTTATTGATGAAAAGACGAGCAGAACAGGAAAACACAAGGTTATCGTACGAAGGGACGAGGCGAGAGACAAACGAAAGGATAAGTGGAACTGAAATCTATGACAATAGAGACGTATGGAAAGCTGAGAGATGAATTCAGAGACATATGAAAGATGAAAGCAGAACAGGAAATCTAAAGAGAGATGTAAAAAGAGATTAATTGATGGACATATGAAAAGTCAAGCAGAACAGGAAATCTAAAGACAGCCGCACGAGGAGATGAACTGAAAAAAATGAAATGATGAGTAGAATGGAAATCTTCAGACAGATGTGGGGAAAGTTGAGAGATGAATTGGTGGATATATGAAAAGTCGAGCAGAACAGGAAGCCTGAAGACAGACGTACAAAGAGATGAACTGAGGAAAAGTTAAATGATGCGTAGAACGGAAATCTTCAGACAGACGTAGGGAAAGCTGAAAAACGAAGTGATGGAGATATGAAAAGTCGAGCAGAACAAGAAACCTGAGAACAGACGTACGAAGAGATAGAAAAATGAAATGATGAGTAGAACAGAAATCTTCAGACAGACGTAGGAAAAGCTAAGAGATGAATTGAGCGACTTTTAAAAAGTCGAACAGAACAGACACTTAGAGACAGACGTACGAAGAGATGAACTGAGAAAAGAATGAAATGATGAGTAGAACAGAAATCTTCAGGAAGACGTAGGTAAAGCTGAGAGATGAATTGAGGGACGTATGAAAAGTCGAGCAGAACTGAAAATATAAAAACAGATGTACGAAGAGATGAATTGTGAAACAAATGAAAACATGAGTAGAACGGAAATATAAATAGAAACGTAGGGAAAGCTGAGAGATGAATTGATGGATATATGAAAAGTCGAGCAGAATAGGTAACTTTAAGGCAGACGTACGAAGGGATGACGTGAGAGATAAACGAAAGGATGAGTAGAACGGAAATCTAAATAGAGACGTAGGGAAAGTTGAGAGATGAATTCAGGAGATGAACAGAACAGGAAAACTAAAGAGAGACGTAAGAAGGGATGAATTGATGGACATATGAAAAGTCATATAGAACAGGAAACCTGAGAAGAGACGTACGAAGAGATGAGTTGAAAAACAAATGCAAAGATGAGTACAACGGAAATCTTCAGACAGACGTAACACTTCGTTCAATAATGTGTGTGACTAACTAATTAAAACACATTTTTTTGCCAAAATTCGTTTTTATTCATCAACATAGTCCCCTTTTAGGGAGATACAATCATTCCAATGCTTTTCCAATCTTTCGATACCGCCTTTGTAGAACGATTTTTATTTGTCTTCAAAATAGGCGTTAGTTTCGGCGATTACTTCATCATTTGAGCCAAATCTCTTACCACGGAGCATCTTTTTGAGGTCTGCGAAGAGCCAGTAGTCGCTGGGGGCCAGATCTGGAGAATACGGGGGATGAGGAAGCAATTCGAAGCCCAATTCATGCATTTTTGCCATCGTTTTCATCGACTTGTGACACGGTGCATTGTCTTGGTGAAACAACACTTTTTTCTTCTTCATATGGGGCCGCTTAATCGCGATTTCTTCTTTCAAACGTTCCAACAACGCTATATAATAGTCGCTATTGATTGTCTTCCCTTTCTCAAGATAGTCGATGAATATTATTCCGTGCACATCCCAAAATACTGACGCCATAACCTTGCCAGCCGATGTTTGTGCCTTTGGACGCATTGGGCGGCTTTCACCGGTTGCATGCCACTCAGCAGACTGCCGATTTGACTCTGGAGTGAAATGGTGGATCCATGTTTCATCCATTGTGATGTACCGACGCAAAAACTCCGACTTGTTGCGCGTAAACATGTCCAAACAGCTCTTTGAATCATCGATTAGTTGTTGTTTTTGCTCCGGTGTGAGCAAACGCGGCACCCATTTCGAAAACACCTTTTTCATAACCAAATGTTCGTGTATTATGGTGTGTACACTGCCTGCTGATTTCTTTAGAATGTCAGCAATCTCCCCCACTTTCACTTTACGGTCGGACATAATGATTTTCAGTGTTTTTTCAACGTTTTCCGGAATAACAGCGTCATTTGGCCGTCCAGTAGATGGAATGTCATCGGTGTCTGTACGACTACGTTTGAATTCGGCATACCAATAACAAATGGTTCTTTTTGATGGAGCAGGGTCCGAATAATGTTTTTCAAGCCATTCCTGGCATTGAACAGTATTTTTTTTCATTAAAAAACAATGATAAATCAGCACACGGAATTGCTTTGAATTCATTTTTTTTGAAAAATCAAAAGTAGTGTCACTTAAAGCACTGTAACTTGTAAACTAATGGTCGGATTGACATATAATTTTGACAGTAAGCCTAAAAAGGTTCACGATTTCGAAAAAAATATTGATTTAGTATTAGTGCCGCCATCTATGTGCCAGTCACACACATTATTGAACGAAGTGTTAAGAAAAGCTCAGAGGTGAGTTGACGGACATATGAAAAGTCGAGTAAAACAGGAAACCATAAGACAGATGTACGAAGAAATGAATTCCGTGAGAAATGAAATGATGAGTAGAACGGAAAACTTAAGACAGATGTAGGAAAAGCTGAAACATGAACTGAGGGACGGATGAAAAGATGAGCTGAACAGGAAATCCTGAGGACAGACGTATGAAGAGATTAGTTAATAAATTAACGAAAAGATGAATAGAATGGAAATCTTAATACTGAAAGCTGAAAGATGTACTGAGGGACGTATGAAAATATGAGCTGAACACAAAACCTAAGGACAGATGTATAAAGAATTTTTGACATGAATTGAGCGGTTTTTGAAGAGATGAGTAGAGCAGAAATCTTAAGAATGAATTGAGGTACATCTGAAAGGCGCGTAGAACTGAAAACTAAAGACAAACATATGAAGAAACGAATTGAGGGACATTTGACAAGTTGAGTAGAATGAAAAGCTAAAGGTAAGTAGACGTAGAAAATAATGATTTGATGAGTTCAGTCAGCTTCGCAATGACCAACGGACAAAAGGTTGTATGAATAGGTGGAAAGTATAAATGAATGATTGACGAAGAAAAATTGGAAGAAGTAGAGGCCATAGAATAAAAATTATAACCAGACACTCTAGCGATTGAACTGGTGAAGATATTAGTTACTTTAGATCTGTAAATTATATATATATTTACATAAAGGCTCAATTCATTAAATAATGAATTTTTCCATATTTCTATATGAATGGTTGAGTTCATATTTTCCATACCTATGAAAACGATCCCAATAACAGCTTTTAGAAAGCCAAAATATTGCAATATTTTCTTGCTTCTGAGTAGAAATGGCCACTCTACGACTCGACAATGGCCGAAAGGTTTATGGCGTTGCAGCGCATATTTCAGCTGTGTGCACTGTGCACAAATTCTCGTTCATGTAGTCGCAATTGTCGCATAATGTGTGCCGTAATCAACATCATTATTACCGCATGTCGTGCAGATGTGCGACCTTTCGTCTGCTCGGTCTGGTTGGCTGCCTTTGCTGCCTCGCTGTCTGTGCACAAAGCGCCGCCCAGAGCCGGCGGCACCACGGGAGCTGGCAACTGCAGCTCATAACTCAGACGGCGGGCGGCAGTGCTGTCAGCAGGTGCACTGCACTCGGGCGCGAGTGCGTATGCAGCGCTGCGAAAAATCGTACATCAAAAATGCGCAAAGAAAGTGCACAGCACAGCGATGGGGCAAAGTGCGCTGAAAGCAAAGAGCGAGAGTGTGGAGTGGGGAAGGACATGTCGCTTGTGATTAATGCATCAAAGAAACTGTTGCAAATTAAAGTCGAATTAATGTTGCAATGTTGCACGGCACTTTAAATGTTTGCTTTGTTGTATGAAAGCTGGAACTTTGTGCGTATTAAGCCGACACTGAGCGCTGAGAGTTGAAAGCTTTTTTTGACAATTTTCGAACGGCCTTTTTGAGTTTGTTTTGCTTATTGAATACAATTCACTAAATTGCAATTAATTAATGTATGTAAATTAATATATGAAAATATTTAATTAACAATGTGTAAAAAAAGTTTATTATGTTTAAAAAAATCAAAGCCACACAAGCATTGCAACATGCAACAACCAAAACATATGAAGGCCAAAAATATAAAAAAATGAACTTTCAATTATCAACTTTCAATTTTCAACTTTCAACTTTCAATTTTCAATTTTCAATTTTCAATTTTCAATTTTCAATTTTCAATTTTCAATTTTCAATTTTCAATTTTCAATTTTCAATTTTCAATTTTCAATTTTCAATTTTCAATTTTCAATTTTCAATTTTCAATTTTCAATTTTCAATTTTCAATTTTCAATTTTCAATTTTCAATTTTCAATTTTCAATTTTCAATTTTCAATTTTCAATTTTCAATTTTCAATTTTAAAGTTTAAATTTTAAATTTTAAATTTTAAATTTTAAATTTTAAATTTTAAATTTTAAATTTTAAATTTTAAATTTTAAATTTTAAATTTTAAATTTTAAATTTTAAATTTTAAATTTTAAATTTTAAATTTTCAATTTTCAATTTTCAATTTTAAATTTTCAATTTTAAATTTTAAATTTTCAATTTTCAATTTTCAATTTTCAATTTTAAATTTTAAATTTTCAATTTTCAATTTTCAATTTTCAATTTTCAATTTTCAATTTTCAATTTTCAATTTTCAATTTTCAATTTTCAATTTTCAATTTTAGTTTTCAATTTTCAATTTTCAATTTTCAATTTTCAATTTTCAATTTTAATTTTCAATTTTCAATTTTCAATTTTAATTTTCAATTTTCAATTTTCAATTTTCAATTTTCAATTTTCAATTTTAATTTTCAATTTTCAATTTTCAATTTTCAATTTTCAATTTTCAATTTTCAATTTTCAATTTTCAATTTTCAATTTTCAATTTTCAATTTTCAATTTTCAATTTTCAATTTTCAATTTTAATTTTCAAGTTTCAATTTTCAATTTTCAATTTTCAATTTTCAATTTTCAATTTTCAATTTTCAATTTTCAATTTTCAATTTTCAACTTTCAACTCTCAACTCTCAACTTTCAACTTTCAATTTTCAACTTTCAACATTCAACTTTCAACTTTCAATTTGCAAGTTTCAACTTTCAACTTTCAATTTTCAACTTTAAACTTTCAACTTTCAACTTTCAACATTCAACTTTCACCTTTCCATTTTCAACTTTAAACTTTAAAATTTCAATTTTCAACTTTTAAAAAGTTAAAAATTTAATAAAAAAATATTTGTGTTTGTGTGAAGACAGCAACAAATGATTGCATTGGTTTTTGGTTGTTGTATTTCTTTTTCGCTTCCTTAATAAAGGATTAAACAAATGTAATGCGCACTCAAATAAATGAATTCTCAATTAAATTCACGTCCGCATGCACACATACCAAAGTACTCACACTCACACGCACACGCACACATCAACACATACCTACACACATACAAATATACAAAAGAATGCACTTAAGTTGCCATTATAGTTTGACTGTAAAGTTTCCCCCATTTTCCTTTCTGTACCTCTTTAAAATTTTCTCTCTTGCTTCTTTTCTGCGACTTTCTTTCTCTTTCACACTCAGTTGTGCTGTGATTTTAATACCACTGCGGTTGCTGCAGTTGCCCGGCGCACACAATTTCACAGTCTGAGTTGTTAAGGTTTTGAATTGAGGTTTACTGCAATTTCAGCGCGCCGTAAATTTTGCATTGCCAACTTTTGCGAAACACATTAACCGCTGACTGGCTTCGCCCAACAGTTCGGTGCACTGGCGGAAAGCGTTCAAATCTTCGCGCTTAAGGCGAAGCAATTTCAGTTTTGCAGTGGCTTTAGCTGCCGGCGGGGCGTTAAATGCGATTAAAACAAAATATTTGTTTCATTTCAACTTAATATCTGCGACACGAAGAAAATTGTTTCGACTTTGTGTCTCTGTTGAATTGCCAGGAATATTTAAATGCAAACCGCACGAGTGCAACCACTAATTGAAGCTTTGTTGGGAATACTCTAGTTGAACGGCTTTGTCCAGTATAAATGAACCTCCACTGAGGCTTAAAAAAAAATTATACTCTCCACTCTAAGCGCAGTGGAGTGTCACTGGGCGTATGATTAACCTACATTGTTTGTTTATTTTTTCGTAGTCAATTTGCGTTTGGCTAATAGAAAAGAAAATTACTACTAAAGCCCCCATATTCAGATTCAGAATATTGTTATCTGCCGCTCAACAATACGTTCGTACATAACAAAAGCCGCCGCCGCTGTACTTTGCGTTTTTCTTCATATGTATATGGTTCATGGGATTTCGGTTTTATGTTATTCTTTTGTCTTACTTAATTACGCAGCATATTCGCAGCACGTTTTGGCAAAAGAAAGCCAGCAAAATGCGCAGCAACAACAGCAGCAACGAAGTAATTGCACAATTGAGCAGTGTGACAGGCGAGAGGACAGCACGTGCTCTACGTATTAATCTTAGCATTGTTTGCCTCGACATGGATATGTTTGCGTTGTCTACGTGAGTGTGAGAAATGTGCGTGTGGGCTGGTGTGCGAGAAGCAAGTATTGTTAAAAACAACGTCAAAGACAATTGGACAGGCTTATTTATGATGCAAGCGACATTCGCTGGCGTCATAACAATGCAATACGACAGAGCAAACACTCGTAGCAACAGTTGCCAATAATGTGAAAAAGGCAACAACTTAAAGTGCATATCACACACTGCCACAGTGATGGCAGCAACAGGCAATGCGGCCACTGTGAGAAATAAATAATAAATTAAGGACGAATGGGACATCAAGAAGATTGTTGAATTGTTGTGGATTTATTTATTGTTATATTTTCTGTAATTGTATTTTTTTTGTTATTAGGTATTAGTTTTTTGATTAGCATTTTTTCTTATATTTATTTGTGTGTTAATTCTAAATCTAATTTTAGTCATAATTGTTTTTTATTTCAACTTTTAATTTTTTTTTAATTTATATTTATTTATATTTTTATATTAATTTTTATGTTTCATTCTCATTTCAGTTTTGAATTCAATTTTAATTTCAGTTTTAATGTTAATTTTAATTAAATTTAAATTTTACTTTCAATTTTGTTTTAATTTTAGTTTTAACTTTAATTTTTATTTTAATTTTAATTTTAATTTGTTTTATTTTATTTTATTTTTTTTATTTTATTTTATTTTATTTTATTTTATTTTTTAAATTTATTTTATTTTGTTTTATTTTATTTTATTTTATTTTATTTTATTTTATTTTATTTTATTTTATTTTATTTTATTTTATTTTATTTTATTTTATTTTATTTTATTTTATTTTATTTTATTTTATTTTATTTTTTTTTATTTTATTTTATTTTATTTTATTTTATTTTATTTTATTTTATTTTAGTTTATTTTATTTTACTATTTTTTTATTTAATTTAATTTAATTTTTTTTATTTTATTTTATTTTATTTTATTTTATTTAATTTATTTTATTTTATTTTAGTTTATTTTAGTTTATTTTATTTTATTTTATTTTATTTTATTTTATTTTATTTTATTTTATTTTATTTTATTTTATTTTATTCAATTCAGTTTCAGTTTCAGTTTCAGTTTCAGTTTCAGTTTCAGTTTCAGTTTCAGTTTCAGTTTCAGTTTCAGTTTCAGTTTTAGTTTCAGTTTCAGTTTCAGTTTCAGTTTCAGTTTCAGTTTCAGTTTCAGTTTCAGTTTCAGTTTCAGTTTCAGTTTCAGTGTCAGTTTCAGTTTCAGTTTCAGTTTCAGTTTCAGTTTCAGTCTCAGTCTCAGTCTCAGTCTCAGTCGCAGTCTCAGTATTTTAATTTAAATTTAAATTTAAATTTTAATTTTAATTTTAATTTTAATTTTAATTTTAATTTTAATTTTAATTTTAATTTTAATTTTAATTTTAATTTTAATTTTAATTTTAGTTTCATTGTTATTTTTATTTTTATTTTAGTTTCATTTTCATTTCTATTTTTATTTTTATATTTATTTTGGTTTTTATTTTTATTTTGTTTTGTTTTTTTATTTTATTTTACTTTATTTTATTTTATTTTATTTTATTTTATTTTACTTTATTTTATTTTATTTTATTTTATTTTATTTTATTTTATTTTATTTTATTTTATTTTATTTTATTTTATTTTATTTTATTTTATTTTATTTTATATTATTTTATTTCATTTTGTTTTGATTTTGATTTTTATTCAATGTTTTTATATTCTATTTTTAGATTTCAATTTTTATTTTTATTGTTACTACTTTATTTTTATATATATTTTGTTTTGATTTTAACTTTTGTTTAACATATATATTCCCACTGATATTCAATTTAACTTTCCTTAAATGTGCTGGCAAAATTTTTCCCAAAATTTCTTTGAAGAGCTCCAAAGTTTCACAGCCACACTTCAATCCCAAGAAAAATTATTATGCAAAAGTTAAGCTGACGTTGCATCATTGGGTTTCACCAAATTTATGAAAAGTGCAACAGACCGAGACTTACCCAAAAAAAAAACATAGTGTTTTTCTCTTGCCGCCAACACAAGAACCAAGAACCGAAATGTTATGCTGTGAGAATTTTTAATAGAGAACACAAACTTTACAGCAACACGTTGCCACATACACAAATATGTGTGGTTTTCTTTGCTTGCTTCAGTCGTATTTATGATTTTCATTTTCTGCAAGATTTCAACGCACACGCACACACATACACCGACATTCGAACACTGTTACAAGTTTATGCAGCACACATGTCCACACGTCAAAGTCTGAAGAACTTGCCGGCGTGTTATTTGCACAAGAATATATAAAAAAATATATAAAAAAGCGAGCTTACAGCAACAAAATGTTATGGCACGTCTCGGCAGACGACTTATTGCGGCACGCTGCATGTGGCGTGCGCTGTTGACCGCGTTCGGGCGGTTGGCTGGTTGCTGGCTGCACTAGTTGTGTGTGCTGCATGTGGCAGCTGCAAGGAACTTTCAAAAATATTGCACATTCAGTGTTTTTTGTTGGTGAGCTGGCTTTTACAAAACTTAAGTTAACAACAACAACGAAATATGTATAAAGAGACAGCCAAAGAACTGCGATGGAGAGAGTCTGAGAGAGGTGAGTGAGCGAGTGCACAGTAAAACATCAACAAGATGACAACGCACACACACACAACTTATGAATTCCCTTTGAGTTGTCAACTTTTCGCTCGAGGTTGCAATGTGAAATATTTTTATAAATCCCGGAAAAAAATTAAAACCAAAAAAATTGCAACTGTAAAGCGCGCAAAAATGAGTTGGTCTACAATAACAAAAACACACAGAGCGAAACACACTCAAAAAGCAGCCCGCGGCTCGTGGCCAACGCAGTCTTTTGCCAGTTTTGATGCATCAGCTGCAACTGCAGCTGCCAACTGGGCACAAATAGACAAACATACAAATACTCACACCTACACCTGTGGGTGATACATATCTACGTGTAAAGTTGACCAAACGTTGCATGTTTTTACTGCGATCAGCCTCTTTACAACTTTCTGTTGTATCTCACCGTCAAACTGTTGGCAGTTCAACGCTTTCCCAAAAAAAATGTGTGCGCTTTGCACATATCAACACCCACACACACACGTATGTTTGTAGTTTACGAAATTTATTTGCGCCATGGCACAAGGCGGCCAAAAGTTGCATGCAACTTTGCCATCTTTTGATTTTTTTCGAATGCTCTGCACATTACAGTGATTGGTTTGGTTTGACCGAAAAAAATTTAGCTGTTGTTGTACATGTTGTTGTAAATGTTGTTCTTCACTGTGTTGCTTCACTGTTTCAACTGGAGTGGAAATTTTATTTTATTTTTCTAGGTTTTTTGTGCAACGTGAAAGAAATCAATGTTTCAGTGTTTCGATGCGGCTGTGGAATGCCGCGGGTTTTAGCGTTTAGCAGTCAATTAAATTTCTTTGAGTTTAATTTCAAATATTTTGAAATTAACAAATCTTTTAAAATCTTATAAAAAGTATTCAAATTAGTATAAAAAAATTTTTTAAATTATTTTTTAAGGACTTTTATTTTATCTGTAAGCTGAAAAAAATTGAAGTTAAATTTGTTTGACTTTATTTTCAAATATTTTGAAATGAAGAAAAAAATTAAAAAAAATAAAATAAAAAAATAAATAAATAAAGAAAAAATTAATTAAAATATTATGAAAAGTATTCAAATTAGTATTAAATAATTCATAAAATTATTTTACTAAAGAATTTAATATTTATATGTAATCTGACAAATAAATTGAACTGTCTAACTTTCAAATGTCATACCCTCATCAATTGCAGGCAAAGTGTGTAATCAATGTGGTTTCTCTGTGCCTCCAGAGTATTTTTGCCTCCTCAAATGATGTCAGATGGAACTTGCACAATTTTGCTTTTAAATTTCTACTTTAACTTCTAACATTTCTTTTCCAGACGCATTTGAAATACAAATTTTTGTTCTTGCTGACTTTGCCACACTTTTACTCAATTTGGTGTCATTTATGCGTTACAAAGCACAAAAAAACAGAAAATATATATAAAACATGAACAAGAGAAGTCCTTGGCGCACACAGGAGGGGTTTTGAGGGTTCAAAGCCCCTAAATATGGTTCGAAATGGAATTGAGCAACCCCCTGCTTCCAAACGGAATCCTGTGCGTCACTGTGAGAAGTAAACGCACAAATATTGAGTCCCTTCACCAGAACTGCGCTGATTTTGCTTTAAGAGTTGGCCACATGTACGGCAACAAAGTCAAAAGCCAAGCCAACTAAGCCATGACACAGAAACACACACACACACACACGCACATACACGCACACGAGATGCCGCCACACTAATGCATCAGCAGCAGCAACATGACGACGACTGCAGCTCAGCAAAATTGCACACGACACAACAGTAAAATTACATAATATGCGCTCATGTTACTGAGCTGCTGCACTGTTGTTGTTGTTTTGTTTGTTGTTATTGCTGTTCATTTTAGTTGTGCTTTCGCTGCTGTAACTTTTACTATTGCTGGATGACGTTGTAGTTGTTATATAGCGGTCCATGATGACCTCAAGCAGTGAACAAACAAAAAAAATTTACAACGTGGCGAGAAAAACTACTCAAATGACAAGTTTTACGCAAAAGTGTTCGTTAGACCTGCAAGCAATGCAAGGAGGGTGAAAAGACGTTGCGAAAAAAGCGAAATTTCTTACAGAATTTTTTTCTGTTTTTTTCTGTTTGTTGCCATTTTACACTGTTTACTCATTCGTTGTGCCTCCACAATGGTCAACATTGCAATGTCATCAATGTCATTTGCACAAAAGTTCGGTCTCAACATTGGAAAGCAGTGCGCATGTTTAGGGGAGGGGGGGCAAGGCCGGGGGTGTGAAAAAAGTCATTCCGAACAAGCCAAATAAATAAAGAACGTGCTTGAAGAAGGCGTAGGACAGTCGGTCACGCCACGAAATGAAATGAAGAAACTAAAAACTACAATGAATGAAGTTGAGTACGTGAAGATTGCAATGTCATCGAAAGGGTGTTGTCACTTTTTCCATTCGTTTTCGCAGGCTATCTGTTTTCGCACTTCAATGTGTAAGCCTGATGGAAGCAAGGACGAATGGTGCGCTACAGGCGGCAGTGTTGTGGAGATGGAAAAACGGAAGTGAAGAATTTCGAGTAAGCAAAAAAGTTTAAGTGTGAACTGGCAGTTGTACAAATGGAAAACAGTCGAACACATATATGCGGTTTTAAAGAAATCACATTTTTATGTTACTTAAACATCACTTTTATAAAAATGGGAAATTTTCATAACTGATTTGAATATGTAAAGAAATTTAAATTAATTTTAAATCTAAATATTAAAATGATGCGAAAAATGTTTGAATCTTTGCAAATGAATTGATTGCTAGTTTATAGTTGTAACATTAGATATTTTCTCAGATATTTATACTTGACATTTTCTGTAAAAGTTTTCACTTGTATATTAGATAAGATTTAGTGTTGTATGGAGATTTTTAATAATAGGTCCTCGATGCTCCGCAACCTCTCATTTTATGCGTTCTGGTGAAAAAGTGCTTGAGCGAAAAAATTTTGGGGCTAGAATGGGGCTAAATGGCGTCGCATCGAGGTCAAAGTTTACAAAAAAGCTGGGAAGTTCGACAAAAATCCGAAATGGGGAGGTTAATGGGATTTCGACAGTATATTTCTGCTTTGTAAAAACCCAAAAGTTGACAGCCACACTACTCCGCTCGTATGGGGGACGCCCTATGGTGGTGAATTTCTGAAACTTAATAATTTTGTATTTTTTATACTCATGAATGTTGGCGATCGCTGAATAAATCATTTAAATCGGTTCAGTAGTTTCCTAGATATGATGGTTTCTTGCTTACTTAACTATTGTACTACATTTACAAGTTGGGAGCCAATGGCGTAGAAAATGGCCAATTTTGTATGGCAGCCCCTTAAGACTTGGAGATAGCGGGTAGGTATGTTTGGAAGAAACATTCGGAAGGGAAAATAAATGGGTGTCGGTCATACATTTGATACGTGTGGGGGCAACCTGGGAGCAATGGGAGCCTATTTTATAAAAACGACCATTTTGTACGGGAGCTCCATCAAGTGTTGGAGATAGGGTATAAATATGTTTGAAAGAAATGTTCAGTAGAGAAAACTAGTGGGGGTCGGTCATATATTTTAACCCTCTAAGAGCCACTTCTGACCAGCTGTGGAGCAATTTGTTGAATTTCTCAGCTTTTTTGTGAATTTTGACTTCGATGCGATGCCATTTAGCCCCACTCTATCCTTTCAATTTGTTTGCTCATGCATTTTTTTACCAACCCGCTCAAAATGAAAGGTTGTCGAGTAGCCGAAATAGAAAAATCTTGCACTAAATCATATCTATTGTATATACATATACATTTTTTTTAAAGAAAGGCCGAGGAACCTGCTTCCGATTATGAACCGGGGATATTTTGCAGTACGAACCACTAGTCTAGACTTTTGGTCCAACACATTAATCAATCAATTAATATGTAAATTAATAAAAATTTAAATGGGCACATTTATATTTCTAGGCTTGCAACAAACTTGATTTGAAAACCTTCAAGGTACTCAAATTTTTTTTGGACATGAAGTGTAGATGAGTAGATGAGTGACTCGCCAGTGGCTCCGGAAGCTTGGTTGGGCTGTTTCTATGCATTTACCTGGCACAAAGTGATTATCATCACTTTCTGTTTATGAAAAATTTGCTTCAAGAGAATATTGAGAAAATCGAATATCCTAGTTTTTTGCCAGTAGGGACGAGGCTTTCTATGAGAGAAGCATAATGGAATTACAACTTCAAAATGACAATCTATCAATCAAACAATTGCATACTTCTTTGACCTAAATCGGAATATTCTATTTTAAACAACACCTTTTAAATTTCATGCAAAAATAATGAACTTCTAACTGCTTTCCTTCAGCCATACATTTTCAACTAAGTATGCACAATTGAGCGCAACAACGGAAGTCCAACATGTTACATGTAATTTAATTGAGTTTGTTTCCATTTCTCAGTAAATAAATATTTTACGTAAATGAAGTGCGCGGCTTTTGTGTGCCCAATGGGCGGAAGTTGTTTTATTTCCACTTAATAATAACGGACATCATAATGACAGGAAATGCGCACACACACACAAAGTTAACTTGCCAACACACACACACACAGACACACAGATGCGCGCATAGTAAGCGCAGCATATAAGGAAAAAAAAGCGCCAACGAAAAAATTCGAAAATACGAAAAGTTTGGTTGGCGCTACTTAAGTTTTATTGCAACAGCGCTTTGAGCGTTTAAGAAAAAACAATTGAGGCCAAGTGATTTTTATTCATTTTAGCTGCGCTTATGCGATTTAGAGATATGGGATACAGAATGAGTGAGATGCCACTTTTGTGCAAAGGCTTTTAAAATGTTGTTATACTTGATTTGAATCTGGACTGCTAGTTAATTTCTTTGTTGTTGTGTTTACTTGTTTTTGCCACACACACACACACAGATTATCTAAATGGCCTAAATAAAATGTATTACATACGAGGCGTGCCGAGACACACACACATACACATGAACGCATTTTGCTGCACAGGGTTTCACACAAACACATACACACAAACATGCCCATAGACACCGACACGCACACACATTATTATTATTATTATTGCTATCATTACGGTCGTTATTATGCTTATGCGCGTTCGCATTGGCGGCCACTGTCAGCCTCCTGCTGTCTCACTGGTCAACCCTCGACTTGTTGGTCGTTTACTGTGGCGTTAAATTACATACAACAGATTTAAATATGGCCGCCCATTATGCGCGACCACGCTTAGCACTTTCGGCGATGGCAAGTTTCGTCGTTTGCCATCTGTGTTTGTGTACATTGTTGTTGTTGTCAATGGTTGCTGTCAACATTGCAAACCGGCGTTCTTCTTCTCTTGTTGCTTTTAGCGTTCACTTCTAAATATTTTTGCCTTATGCAGTTCATGGTGTTATTATAAATAGCAACAACAACAACAACAAAATGACCAAAAACTCAAAAACATTTGAATAGCAACGTAAAACAACAGGCGGCCCAATTGTCTGTCGGTGTTCTTGTTTTAGTTGTTGACATTTTATTTGAATTGGTCATTAAGTAATTACAGACTTGAAAGACAAGAAATGGTGCACAGGCGGTCCGAGTTGATTTTTGATTGTCGCCTAAATGGGCCTTTCAAGTTGGTTTAATTAACAGTGGGTTTCAATTATTTATCTATTTACTTCAATTTTTAATTATAATTAATTATGCAGTTTAGTGAAAATAAATAAAGTAGAGAAAGGTAAAATAATTAAGGTTAAATATGCAGCGTTTTGTTGGATAAGTTGTTTCCAGTTTGAATATGATTCAATTACGTTTTTCTCCTAGAAACCTTTGTCCCCATTGGAAAAAGACTGGGACAGTAGATTTTTAGAAGCTTTCCTTGAGACACAATTTTTACCAGAAAAATCATTCTTCATAGTGTAACGATGAGGCACTCTGTTGCTGTGCTATGCATGAATGTTTTTACGAGCATACTTTTAGGCACGCACTTTAGAGTACGGCAAACTTGCTATAATTCCGATATGGCAAGGATGGTTTGCGATGGTAATGGGCTGTGCGAGAACGGTCTAGCATTGTCCAATTGGAATGTGCTAGAACAGTTGGCGTGATAAGAAAACAAGTATAGGGTTTTCCAACAAGAGATGTTATTTTGGTATTCAAAGAAAAATGCCATTTTTTGGAGATAAATTATCGAATGTTTATTTCATAATAAAGAGGAAGGTATGCCGTTAATAATGAAAAACATCATCAGCCAAATGGCCACCATAACCACGCTTACAGGACCATATCCTTTTCAAGAAATTTTCCATAATCAAATCGCAAAGTGGCTGCTTATGTCCTCGATAGCCTCACGAATTCTATCTTTGTGGTCTTGAATCGACTCTGGGCTGTGGCTCCAAATCTTTTTATCTTTCACGTGGCTCCAAAGGAAGAAGTCGCAAGGTGTTTAATCACAAGATCTCGGTGGCCAATTGTGATCACCTCTTCCAGAGATAACACCCAGAGGACCCAATCAGCAAAGACACGACGTTGTTGATGATCGGTCGGCTTGAATTCTTGTGTTAACTGAACTTTATAAGCCTTAAGACCCAAGTCTTTATGCAAAATACGGTGTAATGACGTTTTTGGAATGCCCCATTCCAAAGAACGACGAGGAATCGACAAACCTGGGTTTTCTTCAACACTTTAGGCTACAGCAGCAATATTCTCAGTTGTTCTTGAACCATGTGCACTTGTCCCAACAGCTCGAATCTTTCCACCAATTTCTGTATTGCGGTCCGACAAGGTGCTTCACAACGACCCAAAAATGCTTTAGTTTTGCGAACTGTGACTGCAAGATTTTCACCATTTTTGTAGTGAATTTTAATCATTTCAATGCGTTGTTGAAGCGTGTATCGTTCCATTTTTAGTAATGGCGTTGTTTCCACTTGTCAAATGTCAAAGAATAAAAGCTTCAAAAATGACAGCTACCGAAATACCGGGTGATTCAAAATAACACCTCTTGTTGGAAAATAATTTTAAATAATAATTTAATAATAATTGATTGGCACGACAGCCCGCTTACGCGAGACTAAGGCCTAGCTTCCCGCAACCACCCGTGTTGTGCGTGTGAATTTTGTACGCGGGTGGAAGGGACCTACAGTTTTATGCCGGTTCCGAATGGCAGGTTGGGAGCTTTTTCATAGGCAATTTTTACTCTCAGAGGTTTGCCATTTCCAGCTGAGAGGACAGCCACCGAAAGAGAAAACGAGTTTCCCGTTATTTTTTTTTTTTAGGTGTTACTACATGCAGAATTCAAACTAGCGTCGCTCTGCATGCGACTCGCTTGGACCGCGCACTAACCAACTGAGCCACGGCGGCTGTCTCTCTTGTTGGAAAACCCTATATAAAAGGCAGCAGTGTGCAGCGCAGAGTCGAGTCTGATTTGAGCAAGCAAAGGGGAAACATGCAATAGTAGTAGTGTAAATATAACCAAAGTGTAAATTTGTAAATAAAGTGATTGCTGGTTGTGGAATGCGTTTTGAGCTGAGCAATTGAAGTGGTTTTATTTTCAAGCACAATCCAGATACGAACTTGGAGAAGTCATTTGCGTAACAATAGACACAAACACGCAGCAATCAGTTGTTGTGAAGTCCGACCCATAAGGTGAATGCTTAACTCTTTTGGATCTCAAAGTTGCCTGAGAGAAACTTCACCTATTTGTCATCTTATAGCAACAAGCTATGATAGATTTATTAGATTCATTTAAGTAGGAACCAATAAATTAATATTTTTAGAAGTGAATTCAAAGCAAATTACAAAAATTTTACTGTTATGGCCAAAGAAATGTCCAAAAATTAGCAGCGATTTCAGGGAAAGTTTGTGTTCTAATTGAACTGTGTAATTGCGATATGTGCATTTTCTTTCGCAGCGCAACATGGCGTATGAGTGTCATTTAATTATATTTATATTAGAAATAAATGACACTCATACGCCACGTTGCGCTGCGCAAAAAATGCACATATCGCAATTACACAGTTTGAATGTATGTTTTTTGAATTGGTGTCTTAAGCAAATTTGTTGGTCGTTAAAAAATCTACAAACTTGCCGAAGACAGTAAAGCGATATTCGGAATAATTTAGGACCTATTAGCATTTAAACGTTTGAAGACTTAAGCGACGAACTCGACTAAAATGAGCAAACTTCAAAGTCGCATTTCTCTTAAACTAGAGCCAATCCAGCCAAACGGCTGATGGATCTCAACTCAGTACACCTATAGAAAAGTCGCTCAGTAGGTCCCCCCTGTCGGAATTTTTGAGGGTAAATTTCACGCACAGTGTAATGGTTAAATAAAATCAAAAAGTGATAATTTTGTATTTTTCCATAAATATTGAATAAGTTTTCTGTAATTGAAAAACATTTATTCAACTTTTCTGAATAAACTGTTGGATTAAAAAAATCTTAAATCTAATTTGACCACCCAATAATAAATTATTGTGAATTGGAAAAAAAGGATGCCAGCCTAAAACTCTTTTTTAAATCTTCTCGTACTCCACTTTCAATTTCTAGCATTTTTTTTTATGTAAATAATTAAATGCTTTACTCAATAACTTCAAATGTTCACATTTAATTTTGCCAGAATTTCTCATTTACTCGAATCTTTATGAAATAAATGTTCAATATTTAAACTGTCCATTATTAAAAAGTTTTCCTTGGTGCCGCCGGCTGCGCACCAGCTGAGCTCCCCCAATGAATATTCGTCCAATGTCGATTGGCAGCAACGAATGAATTTCTAATTTCGGTTCGAAATAACGAATGTCCTTTTGCACATTTCCATTAAGAACGATTTTTCCTGGTGTTGTTGCTGTTGTTGTTGTTGTGCGCAATTATTGCGCACATTTTCAGTGTTTTTTGCCATTTTTGTTTTGTTTTAATTTCGTGCCAAGCAAATTTATGATAACGCGTATTTACATACATCTTTGCACACTGAGAGACAATTACAGAAAGCACCGCTAGACGCAGCCACACGGACCGAGCGAGCGCATGCACACTAAAATATTTAATTAATTTGAATTGTAGCATAGCTTGAGGCGCTGTTTTCATTTGAACGCGCTGGCCGCGTTTGCTGTGCAGAAATTTAAACGTTTTAATGCCTTAAGTAAGAAAATTGTTTGCAATTTTTAGGTGAAAAGGTGATGCCCGCACAAGTTCGCTGCGATTAATGATGCACGCTCGAGGCGTTTCCGGCACATAGCGTTGGAAATATGAGCGCAGCGCAATACACGCAAATTGGCAATTAGAAACAATAGTCGTCGCAACACATCAACATTTGCAACTTGGCGCTTTTATTGCTCATTGAATGCGGAAGATTTTGTGGTCTTGTTGCGCCACTAAATTCTTTTTCAATCTTCAACAAATGCGCATTTTGCAAAGCGCTTTTGTTTCGCCTCAGCCAGCTGCAGCACACAGCACAATATGCACACAAGGAAACCGCTCAACAATGGCGGCAAAAAATTGAAAAATTCTTGCCAAAACGATACGCAAGAAGCTGCCGGTGCTGCTGTTGTTGCCGCCACCGCAAGCGACAAGTGCCAAGTGGCGAGCGCCAAGAAGATTGCCCCGGAATCTCGACTTCACTTCAATTCACTTGGCTGCATTTGCATGCGGCATGCAATTTCAACATCCTTCGCCATGAGCTGCACACTTGCTGCATCAAAAAACAAAAAAAAACAACACACAAACATTGACAGCAACAACAACAACAGCAAACATTATAAAACAAACAAATAAGTGAAAAATAAGCAACATAAAACATCATCAAGCTGGCAGCAAATAAAAAACCAAAAACAAACAACAACAAAAAAAAATACTATAAGCAGCAGTGGCAGCAAAATGTTGCAATTCATATTTTGTATTCTTCCATTTCAACTGCCTTCGTCGCAACTGCTGCTTCGGTGTCCTTCGCTTCGTTTCGTTTGGTTGCCGCTGGTTTTCACCGTAATTTTCTTGTTTTGCCGAGTAAATAAATAAATAAATAAGCAGTTGTGTCATACATATATGAAGCACTACAAAAACAACAGCAAAATAATTACAACAAAAACAACAACAAAAGTAAACCAATCATAGCAAAATAAATAAGTAGGAATGATAAAAAAACGCCTAAGACGAATAAGATTTGCAAGTTTGTTCTGGCATGCGGAAATTTCCACAACAAATTTCCACACAATCATGCAAAGTCACAGTTGGAAAAACTAAGACACATATATATAACAAGTTTCTGAGAATTTTTGAAATAACATCCAGTTGAGTGTGGAAAATTATGTCGTCTGAATTTGAGGCCAATTGTAAGCGAAACGAAGAGTGGAACTCAAATTGTGCGCATGGAATGGTGGACACTAATTTTCTGACATTAACCGGTTTGAATAAATTTTCTTACAAATTTAATGTTTGAGTATTATTAATCCCTTTTATTACCAATGGATTATATGTGTCACAAAGAAATTATTGTTTTGAATGTATTAGTTAGTTGGACAAGTAGAAGGAGACTTCAGCTAGTTCAAAGCGGCTGCCTGGACATGGGACCTTACAAAAAAGAAATTGATATAACAAAAAATTTTTCTATTTCTATATATCTAGAGTTTTCTTTTGTACGGTGATTTATAGTGAAATACACACTAACCCTTAAAAAATCAAGTTTTGTAGGACATTTTAGTACCAATTCTGATTAAATACGAAATAAACACTTAAATACATTTTAAGTTTTGGCTTAATTCTGGCATTCAAGTTAATTTCTGAGCTTTAATGTATTCAGAGACCTATAGAAGAATTTTATGGCGAATATTTTTGGGGTACATTTTGTCCTTAAAAAGTCCTGTTTTATAGGACATTTTTGGCTTTTTCGAAAAAAGGGTCAAATTGACCCATACCAATAGGAGCTACAGGGTTAAAATGCTTCACAAAAATGTTCTTCGTATTATTTTACATAAAATTGCTGAACACATCATATACCTAAAATGTGATGTTACATGGTTTTTGAATGCCGATTCAACATAAGAATGTGCAAAACGGGGAAAACTTTGACACCCCCTAAAAAAAAATGCAGACGTAAACTTTCAAACGCCGATACACGTATATTTTTTTTGGCCCCCTTTACGAGAATCCGCTGTCAGAACCTTGTTATTTTTTTTGTGTTGTGCAGTGTAATTTGGCATACAACAATTTATGTCTCTAATTTTATAGATGCAAATTTTTTTTTACTACAGAAGTATGAGAAAAGTTTCCATTCCAAGTTATTATTTTTTGTTTTGCTTCTGAGAAAAATTTACTAAATTTAGTTGTGAGCAAAAGAAGAAATGTTTGCTTACAAAACATTTCAAAGCCTTTAGAAAGCATTTGAGGGAGTGAACCATTTGAGTGGTGCAGGCATTTGCTTTGGATGAGAGGAATACGTGTTTGTAAAATTTGATTTTCCTCAAAAAAAAAAATTACCAGTCAACAGTATTTGTTTCGTTATTGAAGCTAAAAAAAGAAAACAAATGGTGGGGTGAGATTTTTAACTCAAAAAGTAGGTAGGAAGTATAAAGATGCTTAAAAGTTTGTGAATTTTTATTTTCTTAAAAAAAAAAACAAAAAAAAATTACAAGTCAATAGTAGTTGTTTCATAATTGAAGCTAAACAAAGAAACCAAATGGTGGGGGGAGATTTTTAATTCTAAAAGTAGAAGGAAAAAGCTGAGTTCTTGAAATCAATATGAAATATAATGAAAGTTTTTAGCTTAGAATGTACAGAGGTGTTATTGGAACCCAGAGAAAATCAGTTTGTCAAAATCAACTTTAGTTTGAGGTTTAATTTTTCACTTTTTAGTATCATTATTGTGTATTTTTTTATCATTGTTCACTCCTCTCTGGAGCATAGGGCCTCCACAAGATTTTTCCAGACTTTTTGTGTATGGATTCCCTTAATACTCTAAGAAAGTAGAAAAGCATAGTTCTTGAAAGAAATTGTATTCCAAAGAGCTTCGTTTCATTCAAAGACTTCAAATTTGTCTGTACAACTGAACCTGAATTAGAGTCTGTACAACTGAACCGAACTTCGATGTCAGATTAGACAAATCCTCATCTTTTGAACTCTTAAAGCTCTTTGTATATTCTTAAGTATATTTCCTCTGAATCGAAACTGCCAAAACCCATCTGGTTGTACCAAATATGGTTTAAAATTACACAAATGAAGAGAACCCAGAGGATGAGCTATTGGAGCTCGAGTAGGGGGACATTGTGGAAATCCTTTGCTTTACATAAACTACGAACTGGCTAAAGAAGATCCAAAGTCTCTGGAAAACTTGATACAGTAAATCTTGCAGCTAGTGAAATGTGTGATGTCGTAACATTGAGATTTATAAGATTTCTTAAGATGAGCCTATGCTGCCACCCATAGTGAATACCGCCAACGATTGCCTCAAGGCAATGCATGAACACTTTCACTTTCAGCCCTAACGTTACTACTGTTGTCGTTCCCTTACAGATGCCCCCTTTCGCTGGCCTTAATATTTTTTTGAATTGTCATAAACATAATCGACACAGTTAAGCTGAATTTACAGTTCGCATCACATTCGTTACAATGGCACCAGGCACGAATTTGTAAAACACATACCAACAACAAAAACAACAACAAAGACAGCCCACCAACTTGCGTAGATACGCGTAGGAGTAAAGGTTCACCTTCACACTTGCAGTCTGTGTAAAAAGTAACTGGAAAGTTAGTAAGTAACTGGGGGAAAAAAACCGAAAAAATTGACTATTTAAGAATTTTTACAATCTTAAAAATCAAACTCAAACATATCATAGCAGGGTATTTCAAAAATCAATGTGGTGCTATAGGTTTCTTGAATTACTAATTTTTGCAATACTTTCATTTCCTTTTTGAAACAAGTTAAAAAAAATACGATAAAGGTGTCAGCCTTTCGACCCCAAAGTTGCTTGAGAGTAACTTCACCTATTTGTCATCTTATAGCAAAAGCTACGATTGATTTATGGTTATGGTTTAATGTAAATAAGCACCAACAAATTAATATTTTTAGAAGTGAATTCAAAGCAAATTACAAAAATTTTACTGTTATGCCCAAAATAATTGACACTTATTTGCAGCGATGTGAGGGAAAGTTTGTGTTCTAATTGAAGTCTACGGATTGGGCGCGTTTGATCAAAATCCTGTTTTTTTAATAATGGTTAAATTAAATCAAAAAGTGATAATTTTGTATTTTTCCATAAATATTGAATAATTTTTCTGTAATAAAAACATATTTATACAAATTTTGTTTAACACGTTTTTAACTAAAATTGTTCAAAAGCAAACTAGCTCTAGAATTCTAACAAAGAGGCGTGGTTAGTGGTTAAACAAATTCAACAAGTGATAATATTTTTTTCCCCATAAATACTAAATAATTTTTCTGTTATTAAAAAATATTGATAACAAATTTATTTAACCCGTTTTAAGCTAAAATTGTTCAAAAGTAAACTGCTCTAGAATCCTAACAAAGAGGCGTGATGACTTCAAATGTTGTGTGCACACTTCTTGGGTAAATGTTTCATCATTTAAATACTAAAAAGTGACATCGAGACACAGGATGAAATTCGGGGTCGAAAGGGTTAAGAAAATAAATAAATATCTAGAAAGGACCTACAGGGGATATGATTTGGATAGAGTTTCCAATAAATACTGAAGCATTTTGGACGCTGCGGCTATTTAAGATTACAATCCCGGGTTCACGAGACTCTTCGGGATTCTATTGAGAAGTATGGCAGCTCGTATATTTGTCTTTCCTTTCTTAGATATTATTTAGTAAAGAAGTGAATAGTCCAATAGGTTTCGACAGTCTAGCGGGCAGCGCCCTGGCTACCACAGGCTCAAGGTTCGATTCCTAGATGGGGCTCGTCTACTTCTATCGCAATTCACAAGAAGTAGATGAGCATTAAGAGAAACGACACAAGTGCGCTCTTGGCAGCTAATCGTAGCCGCAGAAAACAATTGTCGTATGTTCCATTGAATTCAGTAGTACATACGACAATCGTTTTCTCAGGCGAAGTAATGTTAAAACCTTCAAGTGTGAACGAAAAACTATCAATTGCCTTTCGGATTAGGCGTTAACTTTAGGTCCCTGAATTTCCGCATCCCTATAACACATGTTGAAAAAATTGTGTTGTATACAAAATATAATGAAAAAAAAATAAAAAAATATAAAATAAATAAAAATAAAAAAATTAAATACAAATAATATAATAAAAAAATAGTGCTATGGTGTTAAAACAGGTGGGTGGAACTGGTAGTATTCCGAAGGGTCTTATAGGTCTAAGTGTGTTTCATACAGAGGCAGCAACCTTATTAAACCCAACCTAATCCTGTGAATGAGTGAATGCATCATGAAATTTATTTATTTAGATCAGACAGTTCGTAGTGTCAAAGAGGCCTTCAAAATCTAAATTGAATTAAAATTAAAGTGTTCGCTATTAAATATTTTTTTTCTGTTTCACTTAATAATTCCGTATACTTTTCGTACTCAGTGTGAAACAGCATCACACAGCGCAGCGAGAAGCAATGCTAAGCAATTTGTGCCAGTTTTTAGCTTCAAGTAATTTCAGTTAGTTGTTTGCTTTCATGACGTTCGAGAGCACCGAGCACAGAGTACATTTCAAATGCAACTGCTGCTGCAGTTGTGCCAACACGATACGTCTGTATGGAGCAACAAAAGCCATACACATTTGCACTCACATATACAACAACAAAAACTGCTCTGTGCAGGTGCAGTGCGGCACTGACATACAAACGGACGCAGCGTTTATGCAGTCAATACGCGTGGCGCATATATGTGAGTGCGAGTGTGAGTATTTGCTTGACTGCCAGTGAATGTGTGTGTGCGTGTGTGAGTGTGTATGTGTGCGTCTAGTCAACAAAGGTACAAATGTTGGTATGGTAGCTTGTGCGCGTATGTACTCCCATGTGGCACAAAATCCACTCTTACGATACAATCTCAAGTTTACTTAAACGCTGCCAAGTGGGTTGCCAGTTGCATTGCCAGCCACGCCTCGTTCAAGCTCAAGCGCCCTAACGTAGTTGTTGGCGCTTTTGTTATGTTTTCGCTGTTGCGCCGACATGCAACCCGTTGTTGTTGTTGTTGTTGTTGATTTTGATTTTCTTATTTTCCTGCACGCATTGTTTTGTTGTTATTTTATTTGTCTGCTGTTGTTTTTGTTGTTGTTGGCCATATAAAATTCCTGAAGCATACACAAACAAATACGAACACAATAGAAAAAAAGGCGCAGATTGTCGGCGACAGCAACAGCAACAGAGAGGCTGCAGTCGGCGCATAGTTTGTTGCTGCATTCGGGCGAACGCGCTGCACACAAAGCATGAAGAAGAACATGAAGCAAGCCTTAAGCTTGCATTAAATATTTACAAAGCAAGATTAAAATTTATAATAATGCGTAGCAGAAAATGTGCAAACTCAGTTACATACACACACACACACTAGCAAACTGTGAGAAAATAGCACAACAGCCGACAATATAAATGAAGCAAAAAAATAATAGACAAGCTGTTGCCGTCACTGTTGGCAGTGAGGTGAAGCGTCACAACAACAACAAAAACAACAACAATAACAACCGGTAGTGCAATTGCCGTTTCATATTTGAAATAGCGACAATATTGGTTGTTGTTGTTTTTGTTGCGCTTTCAATCAAGCGAGAGTGAAGGTTTCATTGTCCTTGCAATTTTCTTTTTGCATTTTTTTTATTGAATTTTTTTTTATTTTTCTCAACAATTGATAGCAATTTGTCACAGCTGCATGCGTTTGCTTTTGTCTCAAATTTTCATTAATAAAATATTTAATTGAAAATGTAGAGGTTTTCTATGACTTCTGTAAGCTTACTTGGAAATGCATATTTAAGTTGGACTCACATGTTGCAATTATTCTTTACTGTTTTTATTACTTTTAAAATTTAGATTTTAACCTTCAGGGGTTTCAGTTGTCAGTTATTTTATAAGCAACTTAAAAACCCATTTAAAGCAAGCAATCAAAATATTGCCCCAAGATTTAGTTCGCAATTGTCAGCAACTTTTTTCTTCCCAAAGTCTTATTCGTTCTTTCTTACTTTCCAATGAGAAATGGCTTGTTTGTCTACGAATTAAATTCAATTAAATAATTCCTTTCTTTTTTATAAAACACACACTCAACTCAGACATTTTCCATAGCAAAGTTACGTTGTGCACTTATTTCACCACATGCCCCATGCAACTCACACACTCACACACACAGACACAGCACCAGCACTCAGCCGCATGCTCTGCGTCTTGCTGTGCTGCTGTGCTGTGGTATGTAGAAAACAATAAAACTAATTGCAGCGTAATTAGTAAAAACATCATAAACTCAAACACACTTCACACACACAGATACACACGCACTAACACCCACTGCTGCTGCAACCGGGAGCACGTGCAGTCCATGTCGGCAGCAGTGAAGCGCGTGAGTCGGACATATGGCAGCGACTTGCAAGTATTTATAGCGTACATTTTCCACATATCCTGTTGGCCTCTGATATTATAAGGAATTTTGTTTCGCCAAGTAATGCACACAAACTACTTAATTGAACGCACCAAAGTTTTCGCAGCAAGTTTACGTACAGCAAACCAGATTCGAATATTTTCATACTGACAGTAAGTCATGGCTAAAGTTTGCTATTGTTTGGCAGATGCCTGCACAAAATCAGTCATGACATAGTTGAATGACGTTGAGTGCTTGAGGTATGGTTTTTCAATAAATGTGTAATTATTTTGAAATTTAATTTAAGAAAGTGAAGGAACTTTTCAGGAAAGAAAGTAATAATGAGAAACATAATGAAAACTATTGGGTTATTTTTCTCATGCATAAACTGTGATGTGAGGAAAGAAAGTAATAATGAGAAACATAATGAAAACTATTGGGTTATTTTTCTCATGCATAAACTGTGATGTGAGGATCTTCGTGTGAATTGAAAATTTGTTTTAAAAAGAAATGGCGTTCACATTTCTTTAGTTGAAGAATGTTGGAGTTAGTTAAGGTTAGAGTTAAGTTAGCTAGATTTGTACGGCACAGAATGGACATTCACTCAGAGGATAAAAAAAATACATCAGAGTATTTTGACTGGGTTTTGCTGCACTTCAAATTCCTTCTAGAAGTAATGTATGGGGTGGTCCATATAGCGTTTGAAATTTGAACTACGCTTTACTTAGAGAATGGCAATCCAAATATCATTCAATTTGTATTCGTAATTTAGTTAAAAGTTTGACATTTACGAAATGGGACGCTATACGCTTCAACAAAATTGGGAAATATTGAGAACTTACTTTCAAAGTAGAGAGTCTTCAACCCAAACTATAAGAAATTAGAAAAAAAAAATTCAAAAAAAAAAGTTTGTGGATCAATTTGTGAAGCGAGCTAGTGAAATTGACTCGTTAATGGACCAAACAACCTGTTCCCGTTCTCATGCAGTGCGCACAGCCGAAAGCATTGCTTTTGTAGCCGAAAATGTGTGTGAAAATGTCCATCAACGTCAACTCGCCATCGCTCTCAGGAATTGAACATTTCTCGCACTTCTTTGATGAGAATTTTACATAAAGATCTCAGTATGAAGGCTTACAAAATTCAATTGGTCCAAGAACTCAAGGCTCATGACCATCCGGCACGTAAAAATCGAACTTTTCGGCACCGTTTTTGAAAATCGAATAATCAGTCGAAATTCTGAAGTCAAGTGGCCGCCTCGGAGCTGCGATTTTAGTCCGTTGGACTTTTTTTTTGTGGGGAGACGAAAAGGACAAGTGTTACGCTAACCCACCAGAGACAATTGAAGCTTTGAAACATGAAATCGAAGTTGCCATTCAGGAAATTCTACCCGAAATAATCGAAAAATTGGGTTGACCGAATGGCGTACTGTAATTCCAGTCGTGGCAGTCATATGAACGATATCGTTTTTCATTCTTAAATAACAAAGTCCAAGCTTTGTAATAAAACAGGAATTTCCAAAAAATATTCATTCGTTTTTTTTTATAACGGATTCAAATTGAAAATCTTATGTGGTCCACCCTTTAATTACTCTTCAGACGTCAAACTGAAAAAAAACCCACAGATCTAGAGAGGAACTAAAGGGGATATGATGTGGATAGCGTTACTTATCTATTTTAAAGCATTTTGGTAGCTCCACGAGGTTCACGAGACTCTTTGGGATTTCAATATGAAATAGAGTAGCTTGAATATTTGTCTCTCCTCTGTTAGACATTATTAAGTAACGCAGTTAATAGTTCACTAGTCCCTAGTTGGCAGCGCGCTGACCAGAGACTGAAGGTTCGATTCCAAGGTGAGGCTGGTTGAACACTCGTCTACTTCTATCGCAATGCACAAGACGTAGACAGCATTTTCTTTCATAGATATTATGTGGTAACCCTGTAAATAGTTCATCCTCGACAGTTTAGTGGAGAGAGCGAAGGCGCTTTCAGATTGTGAATTCCTTCTTGTTTTCCTTTAAAGTTAACCAAGAGCTCTAGAAACCCATAAGAAGAGATTCACAATGGGCTACTTTGGCCTCCGAGTGGAAGTGCGATCCTGCCGCACACACCCTTCCCTTCCTTACCTAACCAACAGTTTCGATCCAGGACCAACAAGTTGGACCCTTAAAACTCTAAATGAAAGAGAGCAGATTTAAAATCCCTTCTTTTTTTCTTCTTAAGTTAAATAACATTCTCAATGCAGTGCCAACCAAATCGACGTCTGAATGTTCTAAATGCAGAGAACCAGAACCGAGATTTCGACTGTCGCTATACGGGTCCATGAGGAATTTTGAACCTAAGGTACGGAGTCGGCATTCTAGAAGAAATAAGAAGTGGTGCAAAAAGTGTTGTATAGTTTCTAACTCGTCTTATCATCACAGCTTTTATAGACAATAGTGAACGAGAGGCGTAATTTGATGACCATCGATCCGACAGTGTAGTTTTCGTTGATGACCTCAATGAGCTGCCGAATGGGAAGGTTCGACTCAGGGACAGTAAAAATTGCACTATGCTTATAGATAGTGAGAACCGTAGTGCTTAGCAGGTGTCAAAACGGTTCTGCTTTGCCATGAGAACCCGTTGGAATAATTCGGTTATATTTTTTTTATGAGCACTTTAAGAGGAATAATTGAAATTTTAATAAATTTTTAAATGTTTTTAAATTGAAATTAATACTCAAATTTGCTGAATGGTAATAGCACAGACTGCAAATTACCAACAGAATTGAAATTTAATACAATTTAACCCTTTCGACCCCCCGAAATTTACCCTGTGTCTCGATATTACCTGTTCGTATTTAAATCATGAAACACGCACACGACGTTTGAAGTCGCCACGCCTCTTTGTTAGAGTTCTGGAGCTAGTTTACTTTTAAACAATTTTAGCTCAAAAAGGGTTACATAACGTTTTTTCATCAATATTTTTTATTTACAGAAAAATTATTAAATATTTATGGAAAAATACAAAATTATCACTTTTTAATTTTATTTAACCATTCTTAAAGAAACAGGGTTTTGATCACACGCGCCCAATTTGAAGACTTCAATTAGAACACAAACTTTCCCTGATATCGCTGCAAATTATTGAAAATTATTTTGAATATTAGTACAATTTTTATAATTCGCTTTGAATTCACTTCTAAAAATATTAATTTGTTGGGCATACTTAAATTAAATCCATCAATCAATCATAGCTTTTGCTATAAGATGACAAATAAGTAAAGTTGCTCTCAGGCAACTTTTGGGTCGAAAGGTTTAAATAAATTTAATAATAAATTTTTCAAATTTCAAATCCAATACTGTTCTTTAAATTTGTTGTTGTTTCTTGCTCTTGAACTTTCAACTCTTCCAAAACACCTCATTTTAATCGTATCTTGTACAACTTTCAAACTTCTATCGCCTTCTCTGTCAAATCACACATATCGAACACTGTCGAACTCAGCATAAACTGATGCGACCGTTATGGCTCGCAGCCATTACTAGACGTTACGGTAAATAAAACGCAATGCCAATAAAACGCACAACAATGCTTTTAGCCAACTAAACTATAATAAAAATAGAAACTTTATTAATTCCTAACTGCCGTTGGCTCCCCACGCCCCATCCGCATCGCTATCGACCCGCACAGACGCAATGCGCCACGATACAATACAACAATGGCGCCCAAATATGTGAAGAATTTCTCAACGATTGCAGCCAAATCCATAATTTTATTGGATGCTGGGGTCGGGGCTGCGCAACCGGCAGCAGCACAAAATGGAATTTTACTACGCCAGATAAACGCATCAAAACGGAAACAAAGCACAACGCGCAGAGCTGCAGGTGAATTGTAATGCAATTTTAGCAACAACAAAGCACAATTTCTGAACGCATTTATTGTGACGCTGCAACAAGCGAAGCAAGCAGATACGAGTAGAGCGATCGAGATAGAGAGGGGAGCAGAGACATGGGACGCGCGAGGGGTCAACTTGTATTGCAATTTTATGCGATATGGAAAGGAAAGCGCGCACACACACACACACAACAGTGCGCCAGCAAATGTAACAAATACACTGGCAGCAATAACAAAAACAACAAGAAAAACAGGCTGCTTACATGGCAAAAAAAAAACAAATAACAACAAATAACCAAAAACTGCGCTACGCTGAAGCAAGCGAGCGAGCAATTTGAAATGCTTTGAAGCTGAACTTGGCTGCTACTGTCGAATGGGCGAGGGAGAAGAGGCGCATTGCTGTTGGCTGGTTGGAGGTTGGCTCATCTTTGCAAGTTTTATTGGTGCACGTTTGTAGTTGCACTCGTGAATAACTCACACACACACACACACGCTCACATGCAATCACACACACACACACACTTGGGGTCCCCAATCGCAAGCAGATAAAAGTGACTGCTGGCTGCAGTTGAATTTACTTTCCATTTTGTGGTTGTTGCTGTTCCGGTTTGCCTTTTTTCCGATTCGTTCTATGCGCATATAAAATAAAGTTTTCCGTATTGCATTTGCTGTGCAGCGCATTTTGCTCTTTTGTGCATCAAAGTTAAAGATATCAAAAACTGCCACACCAGAATCTTCAACTTTTCTATTGATTTCCTCGGAGACGTTCAGACGCTCAAACTTATTCTGCGTGTAAATACTTCATTCATAGGTTTTGCTTTGTGTTATTGCATTTAATAATATTTCCAATGCATCAGAAACGCTTGAAAGCGCGCTGCCAAGAAAAGAAACATGGGTAGGGCTGGGTAGGATTACACTGCAACAAAAAAAAAAAGAAATTTTCACACCAGGAAAAATCTATATGTGCGTGACACTAGAGACCAAACACACCGTGCGACAGCATTTTTCACACTGGAAAAAATCCATATGGGCGTGAAACTAGAGACCAAATATAGTAATACTTCAAACTCAGTTTTTAATTTCTACATTATTTGTCCTTTTAAAAGGACTTCAAAATTTTGAAGGGGATAAAATTAGAATGCGGCGATACGTATATTCAATAAAAGAGGAAAGGCTAAACAATTTAAATAAAATTAATTTCTTATCTATTTGTCAAAAAGGATATGAAAAAGGTCCTTTGAAAATTTTGATCCTTTATATCCTTGAAAAGAGGAAAAGCTCAAAAATTTAAATAAAATTGATTACTTATCTATTTTTAAAAAAAGGATATGAAGACCGTCCTTTGAAAATTTTGATCCTTTATATCCTTGAAATAAGGGAAGGGCTCAAGAATCGAAATAAAATTGATTTTTTATCTATTTGTAAAAAAGGATATGAAAGAAGTCCTTTTAAATTTTTAATCTTTTATATCCTTGAAAAGAGAAAAAGCTGACAAATTGAAATAAAACTTATTTCTTATCTATTTGTAAAAAAAGGATATGAAAAAGGTCCTTCGAAAATGTTGATCCTTTAAACGAGCGTAGGGAAGATTAATTTGATAACTATTGCAGGCATTTAGGCGCACAAATCACGACACTGCAGATTGAATTATCATCTCACCAAACTAGGAATTCATGCAGACAAATGTTGCAGGTTCTGTACGCAGGAAAGTGAAACAGACAAATTTAAAATATAAAGAGTGTCAGATAAGAAAGATAAAAAAATTTCAGGAAAACAAAATCGATGTGAGATATCAAATTGATTCTGACTTTATTTTAAAGCTACATTCATGCCCAGCGGCACATGTAGGATTTCAGTGTGAGTGGTTTTACGTACAACTTTTGGGCCCAATTCCATTCGAAGTCATATTTCATAACAGAAAGTTTTGTATTTGGGGGGTTTGAACCCTTTGCCCTCTATGTTCAACACTGTACATTCCAGGGGCGGATTTAGACACATTTTGGAGGGTTCAAAAAGTAATTCTTTAATATTCATAAATTGCAAAAATATGCTTTTTAATTTGTATGTAAATAGTTTTAAATTCGATCCTAATATTTCGGCGGTGAGGGGTTGGGGGTTGAAATGAATCCTGAATCCGCCACTGGTTCATTGCAATATGTATGGACGAGCATATTATACAACATTTGCCTCAGCTTAGCTGACATTGCTGCAATCGGTTGGTGTGAACTAAGATTTCTGGATATCAAAGAAGATTTGCGGCAATGTTTACTTCATTTCGCATCAATCTTTGTGTTGTTGGTGGCTTAATGTCCATAAAAGTGTACTTATGCTCAACCTTTATAAGGGTCGTCGAATTGTCATGGCAGTGAAGTCAGGTTGACGAAATTTCGATATAATTTTTGAAATAATTTTCACATGTTCGAGTGAAATGGCAAACGACACTAAATATTTGGACATTTAAACGTCACGGCAGCCGCCGTAGCTCAGCTGGCTAGTGCGTTGGGCCGCGAGTCAAATGCGACCCAGCGAAGCAAAAGAAAAACAAAAATTTTTTTTTCGGCGGTTGTCATCTCAGCAGGAAATGGCAAACCTCTGAGAGTAAAAATTGCCTCTGAGAAAGCTCCCAACTCGCCGTTCGGAATCGGCAGAAAACTTTAGGTCCCTTTCAACCTTGTAAAAGTTCACACGCACAACACGGTTGGTTGTGGGTAGCAAGGCCTTAGTCTCGTAATCGGGCCGTCGTGCCAGTCAAGAAGAAGAAGAAGATATCTTTGACAGTTGCTGAGACATGCCTAACGGAAAAACTATCACTGCTATCTGGCCACTTCGTCGCTGTAGAAAACGAATGTCGTATGTTCCATTGAATTTCATAGCACATACGACAATCGTTTTCTCATCCGACCACTTGTTACTGAGAGAATGCGCTGTATTTCTGCATAGTTGAAAGAAGCATATGGGAGATTACTTCATAATCGATATGAATCTAGATTAGGAATCTAGAACACTTCGAAGGCAGGACTAACATATAAAAAAAATGTACAATTTCTGGTCTCAAAGTAATCTAGTAAATTCTCGTTTAAGTTTAAATTTTCAAGCATTAACAATCGGCGCTTATTCGAATTAAATTATTTATCTTTATTCTCGTATTGAAATTTCAATTATCTGTTTTCATTGTGACAGTGCCAATTTAGAATAAATCATTTCTTTGCACACATGTTGTCAGCATTTTGAGTGTTCGCGGCAAATATTGTAATTGTATGTGTGTAAACATGGCGATTCGTACGCAATTGACAAGTTGACATGATTTTAAATTAAATTTCGAACCAAAGTGTATATGTGTGTGTATATATTTAAATAGAATTAAACTGACACGCAACATGCAATAAATAATTGATATGCATTATTGGCCATGCGAACGGGTACAACAATGAAAAGTGGCTGCGGCTGCTGCGAGATAGGTTTCTAAATTATTTATAGGACAATTGATTGGGATGTGTGCGTGACGCACATTTTGTATTTTGCAAGTTGATTTTGCACAGAAAATTATAAAATTAAAACTTGAAAATAAACACGAAAAAGGCATTAACCGCATGAGAGATATGTCAAACATTGAATGCCAAATATTGAATAATAAAAATCAATGCTTTACGAGTATTTAAGCAGCTTTCAAGCATTCAATTGAATGTCTAAAATTTAATTATTAAACTGAAATTTAAAAGGCTTTTAATGTAGACTGAAAAAAAACGCAGTAAATGAAGATACGAATACAAATATGTATGTGTATGTGTATGTGTGAGGACTTAATTTACATCTAACCAAAACCAGTAGCATGAAAATTTATACAAAATAAATTTCGTTTAATTTTTCATTTTCCCCCGGCCTTCTTGTCTAAATCAATGTTTATGTTTTGTTTTGCGCGCTTTTTGTGGTTGCAAATTGCGCAAGTATGCGTGTGCGTGTGTGAGTGTGTGGCTGCTGGTTACTGATACCCACGCTTGTTGGCTACCACATGCTACCAATTAAAATTTCTAAACTTGGCATTCCGCTGGGTGGGCGCCACTCGCTCACTCACTCATTCGTATACACACACACACACAGTCACTGACACACACACATTCATTCATTCGTTCATTTGTGCCGCTGCTCCAGTTCAGGCTTCGGCGAGTTCGTTTAATTTCTCCCCAGTCAATGAAATTTAAGTGGCTCGCTGTGGCACTTTACTACATTACGCTCATTTACTGTGCGCCTCGCTTTAATGGCCGCGCAGCTCCTCCTTTGCCCCAACTCAAATCTATGCTTCAGTGCCACCACGCACGCACCACCACCATCACCAAAACAACGACGCGTTTGGTGCGCTTCCTGCCTCCCTCTACACGTTGGCCAGCTTGCGGTCCGGTCGTAATTGTGAGGCAGTTGTGGTTTTGCCGCTTTTTAAACTTACCCGTCTCGGCCAGCTTGGAGGTGCGCTGCATGTGCTGACAGAATGTCTCGTATTCGCCAGGTGGCGCTTCCGTGGCCGACTTGACGGCGTGCATGTGCTTGGTGAAGGCGCCAACAATGGCTGCCATGCGATCGAAGGCAATGATATTGATGTGACCATTCGGCAAACTGCAAAAACACAAAACGGAAAGCGAAAATCGTAAGCGTGAAAATTGTCAGAGATAGTTGGATATGAGGTTAGTTAGGGTTGTCGTTGTATTGGAAAATAGTTATTTAATTTTAAGAGGTCGATATTCTTTGAGTTTTGTGTATTGATAAAACTGTATAAATACATTTATTGCAAATTGTTTCAAATATTTTGCACTAAAAGAACTAATGGGCACATAGTGATTGTCTGCTGGGTTTCTGAACACTTCGATATAAAAGACAGAGAAGTCGACATGATCGAGAATGAACTGACGATGAAAGAGCTTTGCATGAGGTAATCGTAGAATGAACTCTAAACTACTTCGCTCGGTTTTGAACTTTAAGCAGTGGGAGCATTTTGATCCTCTTTTTTTAATATAACCACAGAGTAACAACATTCCAAAGTGAACAAGAACGAAATAAGAGTCGGAATGACAAGAAAGAACAGAGAGAAGAGGTGAAAGTACATATTTGACAGGGACTACTTGTCAGTGACTTTTTGATAGTGACTGCATATCTGTGACCAATTTACTGTAACTATCTGATTGTGACTGACTGTGACTATTTGATTGCGACTCTCTGACGGACTAAGTTACTATGTTTCTGTGATTTCATGACTGATATCTGCACTTTTTATATACATTAACATTGACATTGCGATGCTGTCAGACAGCCAAGCAGCAATCAAGGCATTAAGATCTTACCAGGTATCCTCGAAACTGGTGTCGGAATGCCTTGTGAAGCTGAACGAATTTGGCCGTTACAATCAGGTATGGGTCCTCTGGGTTCCGGGTCACGCCGGTATTGATGGGAATGAGCAGGCCGATAAACTTGCAAGAAGGGGAGCGTCTACCCCTTTTGTCCGCCCAGAACCCTTCTGCGGTCTACGCACAGGAGCCCTATCTATCCTTTCTAGGAAAGACGAGATAACCATCCGGAATCAATCCTGGGAAAATCAACCAGGTCTTGAACATTACAAGATGGTTATTGGATCTTATAACAAGAAAATATTCGAGGAATGTATGGTGCTCTCAAAGAATAATCTAAGGATTATCACAGGTATTCTGACAGGGCATTGTAGATTGAACTACCATCTAACAAAACTAGGTATCAGGGTGAACGAACTCTGTAGGTTCTGTTTGCAGTACTAATGCACAAACGAAGCACCTGGGGGACTTTTTATACCAGGATTGGACTGGGTTTCCAAAGGCTTAGGAAATACACCAGGATTCCTTTTGGATACTGGACTCACGGACGAACTGTGAAGGCCAAGAATGGGGTACAATAGATCTTTTAGGTCGCAGGGAACTTTAATAATACATTGATGACGACATGTCATATGTATGAATAAGGATAGTCATGGTCAACAGTACTAATGGGCATTGCTTTTGTTCATTTTCTTCAAGCGGAAAATCCGATTTATGCTCTCTGTGCGTCGTATCAAAAAAGAAAAAAACCCGGTAGTCAGTTGTTCCCGTAAAGAGAGTAAGTCGAATCACAGCACAATAATTTTTTTGGGAGACATCACTGAATACTTCGATATAATTGAGCCTATTTGTAATATTTTCATATTCGAATTGATTACTATCGGCCTCGATAGTCCAGCGAGTAGTGCGATGGGTTCTCATCTTGGTCCGAATCACAGCTCGGGCTGGTGAAAAACTTATTTCCTTCAATCGCTTTCCACATATAACAGATGAGAATTACAAGAATCGCAGAAGTGCATTCTTGGCAGAACCTTCAAGTGTGAAGGAAAAATTGTCGAAAACCGCCGTTCAGAGTTTGTGGTAGCACTATGGACCCCTATAGAGGAACGTACATACAAAACCGATTAAAACTTGATTGACTTGACAAAAAATAAGTGATTTATAGTAGACTGATTTTCAACACAACTGCGATATTTATCGCAGACTTCCTTCCTAAGTTAGCCTATTTAGTGCCACAATCAACCAGTTGCAATTCAACTCTTCAGATTGAATTGAAGCAAAGCATACCACAAATCTTTTCAATAATGGGATCATAAAGGACCTAACCTCACCTTATTCGAAAAAGTTAAACCTGAAGGGTTCTTTTTAAAATTAAAATTTTATAAAATTTCATTTGCTAAAAATTTTCATAGCTTAAATTTTTTTCACAATTTATAAAACTGCAAACATTTTGTATCAAAAAATAAATAGTATCTAATCATAATTTGAATTATTTCCAACACTTCGGTAACTCTGACATTGATTTCTGTTGTCGAGGAAAGCTAAGTGTTTAACTGGCTGGACTCGACGTCGACGTTGAGTTGTTGCAAGTTGTGAACGTAAAAAAATATGTGCAGAACTTGGCCGTAGCCAACGATGTTAGCGTTTGCGTTCCTAAGAGGCAACGTGTGTGTGTGTGTGTTTGGTTGCAGGACTGCGAGAGGTTAGAATAATGAAAATGTGCGGTATGTGGCATTTGCGCGGCTTTCTGTCTCTATATGTGTGTGTGTGTGTGGGTGTGTGTATAGAGGAATTTCATTGTATGTTTGGTATGTTGAGTAATGGGCTCAATGTCTGCCTGTTCGATAAAAAAGGATTTTACGAAAGAATATTGGAATTTTTTTGAAGTGTGTCAAGAATACATTCAACAATGATTCAATGAATGTGAACAAGATTACTTTGATAAGATAGAAGTAAATAAGATAGAGGTAAGTAAGTAAGTTAGTTAGTAAGTAAGTGAGTAAGTAAGTAAGTAAGTAGTAAGTAAATTAGTAAGTAATAAGTAAGTAAGTAAGTAGGTAAGTAAGTAAGTAAGTAAGTTAGAAAGTAAGTTAGAAAGTAAGTAAATAAGTAAGTAAGTAAGTAAATAAGTAAGTAAGTAAGTGAGTAAGTCAGTAAGTAAGTATGTAAGTAAGTAAGTAAGTTAGTAAGTAAGTGAGTAAGTAAGTAAGTAAGTTAGTAAGTAAGTTAGTAAGTAATAAGTAAGTAAGTAGGTAAGTAAGTAAGTAAGTAAGTAAGTTAGAAAGTAAGTTAGAAAGTAAGTAAATAAGTAAGTAAGTAAGTAAATAAGTAAGTAAGTAAGTGAGTAAGTCAGTAAGTAAGTATGTAAGTAAGTAAGTAAGTAAGTATGTAAGTAAGTAAGTAAGTAAGTAATTAAGTAAGTAAGTAAGTAACTAAGTAAGTAAGTAACTAAGTAAGTACGTAAGTAATTAAGTAAGTAAGTACACACTTAATACACACTTTAACACTTAATACGAAAAGCAAACATATTAAATTCTGTATGTTTTATTTAAATTGTTGTGAAATTATTTTCAAATTCAAAAAACAAAAAACAAAGTTTTATGCATTTTTTTTAATTTTTATTTTTAAACTGACAGCCAGAACGCCTTCAACTTTTCGTACATTGAGTGTAATGTTGGTACTTAGTTTAGATTGTTGCTGCATTCAAACTGTTACAACAACGATTCGCACTGCATTGTAAATGCCAAATGGGACACGTGAAATATCAAATGGCTGAGGAAAAAGCTAAAAAAAAAAATAAAATAAAAAACGAAAATAAAATTCAAGTAATAAAAACAATGTGCTTAATATTCCATAGTCAGCTGGGGAGTAGCAGCAATGCAAAAGTGGCAACATTGCAATAAAAATAAAATTTTATATTACATGCAATGGATACAAAAGCGTCGTTCTACACACATGCATAAATATGTGTGTGTATGTGTTTGTTGCATATTTGCACTTGTGGGCGCAGTCAAGCGAACGAGCGAAGCTGCAATTGTGGCAACTTGGGCAAATGTCGTTTACAAGCAGACAAGACACAAAAATGTTATACAACTACATATACAAGTGCACATACAAGTACCCCACATAAACACAGACATACCATATACAAATAGACAACTTAAGGCTGCAATTAAAATGACTTGAAGCGACATTTCAGCGTCTTTGAAACTGCCTCCAGCATTCATCTATGCACTGAGCGTATTAGTGTTCGCGTTGTTGTTGTTGTTCCATTAGTTTGCTTAGCAACTAATCTGATCGGGCATGTGCGACTAAACCGACTGACTAAATAGCACTGGCCACCGCATGCTTACACAATTTGTACAGCATCGTCGTTCCGTTGGCGCTTGTTAGCTGCTCGTCTGCTAAGTGGACACATCTCAACATGCGGTTATGTGGCTTGAGTGTGTTGTTATTGTTGTTGTTGGTATTATTACCGCCGTTGCACATGTGCTGCTTAACTAAGTGAAATGTCCTCAACGTATCATCAGCACGTGACTGCAGTGCCGAGCAACCGCAACAGCTTCAGTGCGCCTTCCATGCATTTTATTCTATTCGCCTCTCTCTATCTATCTTTATCGCTATCTCTTTTACACTCACTATTGGCCATTGGTTAATACCACACGTCTTCGCTTACTTAAGTTCATTAGCTTGCGGCTGACTGTGGCTGCATGGGCTGCTACATCAGGTGGGCAGAAGCAACAACAACAAAAAAAAAAATACTCAGCTTAAATCGCTCTCCAAATCCTTGGGCTTTAAAAATTTCAACAATATTCTAAGCTGCCATGAAAAAGTAAGTTGTTTAATATAAAAAATTTCTAAGTAGTACATTTCCTTTTAAACTTTAAGCTACCGCACTGCGCCCAGAAGTATGCTTCACTAATGATATCGACTGACTTGAATGCGGAAATATTATTTTCGTTGAGCGAACAGCAATCCAATTAATTTTCACACAATCACATTTCAATATGGCGTTCGTTTCCAAGTCGGCTCGTGTTGTTTGATGGCATTGTTTTGAGCTCGAATGGACTCGACTGGACGCGAATGGATTGAATGGCGTTGAGTTGGACTGATTTGCGCTTTGCTGTGCTAATTTTTGCTCTAATAAATCATAAATCGTATTTCGCTGCCATGCACACAAACAATGTCAGAAACATATGTATGTAGATACATATATACTGTACATACAGATGTTATTGGTTGTAATGCTATAGGCAGTGTATTGTGAACAGAGTTGCCAGCTTGGCGATTAATGACATAGGGATGCAAGTTAATTAATCTATTTTGTAAGAACTATGGTATGCTTGGACTAAAAAAAATATATAAAAAAGTAAATAAAAGTTCATATGATGGATGGAAAAAAGTTAGTGCTCGAGGGCGAAGAGGGAGGCCATGTTTTCGGTGGAAGGACCAAGTGGAGGAGGCCATATCGTTTCTTGGAGTGACTAACTAAAAGGATAGGAAGATGAAAAGCAAGGAAAGACAAGAAAAAAAGGAAGGATAGGGAAGGAAAGTAAGAAGAAATATAAAGAAACGAAATAAAGGAAAGGAAGGAGAAAAAATAAAGGAACGAAATAAAGGAAAGAAATAAAGGAAAGAAAAGAAAAGAAAAGAAAAGGAAGGGAAAGGAAAGGAAAGGATAGAAAGGGAAAGGAAAGCAAAGGAAAGAAAAGAAAATACAAGAATTCTTTTCTTGTATTTTCTTTTCTTTCGTATTTATCATCCAACTTCAAACTTTTGTAAAGACCAACAAAACAATGAATTTTTGCAACCATAGAGGATGCAGACGTCAACAAAGTAGCTTGTTGCCATATGGCAACAAAATAGCGAAAGGGTGAAAGAAAATTTTTCTTGACCTTGAAACCAAATTAGACACTAGAACAAAAAATACTCTTATAAAATTTGGAACTCTATTTTGGAACATGATTTCATATGTTTACTTAGGAAGGTTGTATCGATTGGGCATATTTGTGTTAATTTGTATTTTAAATATTCAAAAATCCAAATTAAGGTTTTTCGCATAAGCCCATTAATTTGTAAATGTCTTTTAATATTGCTTTAATTCTATTAAAAAAAAAAAAACAAAGAAAATGCCTGAGACAAAGTACACTTTAGTGCAATGATACTCAAAAGTGCGTAAATTGCGCAACACTTACATCACTTGCAACACTGGCAACACTGTCGACACTGGCCGCACGCATGTACATATGTAGTTTTATATATGGTATGTGTGTGTTTGTTTTGTCTAGGAGCCATTAGTGCAGCGTTGCGTGTCGGCAGTGCGCTTATGTCAGTTAAGTAGCGTTTCGTGGCCAATTAGCGCTGTTTTGTTTGGGCCAATGTACTCTCGTATGAGTGCGTGCCGAGGTGCCGAGTGCGAGTGTTGTTGTTGCTACCATAATTTTTCACTCGAATAGGTGTGTAGGCACATGTGTTTGTGTTTTGTGCCCATGGCGTTTTGCATGAAAATTTCAAAAGCAATGAACTCAAATCATGCAGGTTTTTTCCTGTGAATATGCGCCTAAATTTATGCTGCAGATGCGCGTTTCTGCTAATTTATGTAATTAGCCTTTTAGCCACTCGCCAGATTTATGCCAAATAACTTTCCACTAACTCATTTCGAATATTCGTTTGGTCGATTTGTTCAGTTACTGCTCGACTTGGCGTGCGTGTACCCGGCAGCGGAAATATCAGTGCGCGCACTGCAAAATTTGCGCCAATATTCATATGAAATTATGTGAGTGTATGTGTTAGTGTATGTGTTTGTGTGTGTGTGTGGAGTTGCAGGTATGAACCAAGTGTGAATTATGGCTACGCAATTTGTGCTTAACGTTGCCACTGTTGCGGTGCTACAACATTCATTTGATTTACTAGCAATGCATGAGTGGCAGTGACTTTTCGTTCAGCCGAGGTAAATCTATGTTTTTTCAACAGATTTTGACACATTTTTGTTATTGTTATTTATGCTATTTTGAGCTTTATGCATGAAATATTTAGTTCTATTTACAGGTGGATGGCGCTATGGTCAGCATTACATTTTTGTCATTGCTGTGATGACATAGCGAAGACGAAGCCATAGTCTCAATGACTTATTGATCGTATATATAAATGCATAATTATAGCACCAGCCCGACTTTATCTGCGTATTAGAAATTGCCAATCAAAGCAGATTATACAAAATAAAAAATAACTAAAAAATGATTGAATTAATTTAGTGCGCAACACCGACAACTGCCCACAAACTCCAAGCAATACACTTACTTATGCAAAACTTGTACAATTTGCAACAAGCAAAAGTGCTCAGTGCTCATCAATATGCATGAAAAACTCTTTCCCTCTTTCAACTCATCTCTCTCTACTTGCTTGTTACTTACTTGCAAAGCTGAAACAATGAATAGTTAAAAGTGTGCGCGCGCTTTGTTGAGCTTATGGCTAAAGACACTGGGGGATTTGCATGATTAAAAAACTTGAAAGTCTTACTAAACTATGCGGGAAAAATTGTAAATTGAAGTAGAGGTGCAAGTGGAAGGGGGGGGGGGGGGGCACCAAGCCAACTAGTAACTTGTTTAATAATGCATTATGGTTAATTACAATGCTTAAAGCAGATGTATACAAACAGCAACAACAACAGGAAAAACAGCAACAAAAGCAATGACAACAAGTCACCACAGCAATAATGATAACAGCGTCGAGAACACCACCAACAACAACAACAACAATGGCAATTTGCCATAGTGCATTATTGATGGCGCATAAGCAGCGCTCGTTAATTAGTTTCGTAACAATAAAACAACGAGCCGATGTTGTGCGTGTGTGTGTGTGTAGGTTTGTTTGTCTGGCTGCATATTGTGGTGCATTGTGCAAGTGACTGCAGTAGCTGCCACTAAAAGACTTTAAGCTTTAGGATTAAAGAAGATTTAATTGTTTCAATTTGTGTGATCTCCCAGACACAACGAGGCGTATGAGTAACATTTTTCGTAATGAAGCTCTTTCGTACTCTTCACATGTATGAAATGGTATTATTCAAATATATTCAAGCCGGAAATTGCTTTGAAGAGATTATTTGCGCTGCATTAGTGATCAGCACAATTATTGGTGCATTGGGTTAGTAGTCAGAGTCATTATTAGATGTGAGTAGATTTTCTAAGATTTTCTTTTGGTGGTTGCAAACGTCTGAGAGTGACATAAGTTGCTTATGAAAAGCGTCCAATATTTGAAATATTTATACAATTTTGTTTTTTATTTTTTCTTGACTGGCACGACAGCCCGATTACGAGACTAAGGCGTAGCTACGCGCAACCAACGGTGTTGTGGGACCTACAGTTTTATGCCGATTCCGAACGGCGAGTTGGGAGCTTTTTCATGAGCAATTTTACTTTCAGAGGATTGCCATTTCCTGCTGAGAGGACGCCAAAAAAAATTTTGTTGTTTTTGTTTGAAGTATTGAACCTGGAGGTTTGAGCGTCGCATTTGGCTCGCGGCCCAACGCACTAGCCAGCTGAGCTACGGCGGCTGCTGTACAGTGGCGTACAGAGAACTTAATTTTTGGGGCACTCTGCATATAACTTTTGAGCCCAATCTATATACATACTTATGAATACTTATCCTGACTAACTGACTGAAAATTATCAGTGGCGCACACAGGGGAGGGGTTTGGGGGTTCAAACCCCCCAAAAACAAAACTCCCTGGTACAAGATATAGTTTTGAATGGTATTTGGCTCAAAAGTTCTACGCAAAACCCCCCAAAATGAAGTCCTGTGTGCGCCACTGTTCATCATCGGCCAGCCTGAACATAGAAAAATGAAGCTTTAGCTAGAAAAATGGAATTTTAACTTTAGGTACATTAAAAAAAAAGAATAATTAACCCTAGGAGTACCGGGTTTTGCTCATACCTACTATCATCACGAGCGGTCAAATGACGGTATTCAGAGCTTTTAACGAAATCGGTTGGATCTGAAGAAGTTTTTCATTGTAAGCATTACAACATCATTCATTTATATTCTTGAATGTAAAAAAGTGTAGTTTTGGCAAATATTTTAAAAGTAAAGCTACTACTCATGACCACAGTAAATTTCGTCTCGCCGCTTTCTGCTCATTCTTTCACACACAACACGTAAAATAATGCAATTTCCTTTTAACATTAAAATTCATAAATATATAAAAGTCGGTTGTAAATTTAATATAAAACAGAAGGCAAGACATAGGTTCTTGTAAAATTTGTACCATCTTTGACTTTTTTGTGGATGTTATAATTTTATTTCCGTTAACCGTCATTTGACCGCTCGTGGTGATAGTAGGTAAAATCGATGATATAAAAAGTGATCGGCGCAGTGATTGCAAAATGTTAGAATATTGAGCTTAGTGCAAAATATTAAAAGTCAAGGAGAACCAGATTCGTAACTTAAACCGTTTTCGAGCTACGGTTAATCAAAAACTGAAAACCGTCAAATGACCGCTCCCGGTAGTTCTAGTGTTAATATACTAATTGATTTCAAACTTGGCGAAAGTGCTTCATTCATATGAGAACAATTTTTTTTAATTTTTTTGAAAATCAAAATCTATTGAGTTAACTATGGTAATTGGTAAAACAGGATATAGGGAAATACGATTTAAAATGCCTATTACCTCAAAATACGGTGAAAGCCCAAATAAGAAGTAATTATAAATTTTTGGATATTTTTCATTGTTTTATCAAAATCTAACACGGTAAACAAAGGGTTAAGATAAGAGTGTTTTATTGGGTGCATTGGCTTCAGGCTTGCGTGCAAAATGGACGGACCCTGCTAGTGTGAAATATAGAGTGGGAAACCATGTATGAAGGCTGGATTAAGAGATAATCTTATGGAAAAAAATATATAGGAAACAGCGATCGTTGAAAAACGTATCGTTCAAGATGTGTTTTGTTTGGGTTGCCAGAAGCTTTTCTTAACTTTTAGTTGGGTTTGATGCCATTTGCCTTGACTCTACCTTCAAAATTGTTCTGCAGTGAGATGATCTGTTTCTGCTCGTGACTTCTGTCGAATCTTCACTATATTTTGATGTTTATGAACAGTTTGCTGACCGTTTAAGCAAATAGCAAATAACAAAATGGTACCTTAACACAAAACAATCATTTATTGCCCAAAAGTTTGTCCAGCGGAAGGAGTGTTTTGTCTTAATTACAGTTTTTTACCTTTTATAAATTTCTTCATATTTCATTAGCAGTTAGCTGACCTTTTCAGCAAATAACAGAATGGTATAAAATGGTACCTAAATAAATCTACACAAAATACTGCTTTTACGTTCGTAAACAGTTTGCTGACCTTTTCAGGAAATTAGGAAAATTTATAACATGTTACTAAACACAAAACGCTCCTTTAAGTTTCGTAAACAGTTTGCAGATTTCTTCAGGGAATAACAAAATGTAATAAAATGTTACTTACACACAAAACATGCTTTTAACTTTCAATCAACAGTTTGCTGACTGAAAAAATGTATAAAATGTTACTAAACACAAAACCTTCCTTTAGGTCTCACTCAACAGTTTGCTGACCTTTTCAGGAAATTAGGAACATTTCTAAAATATTAATAAACATAAAACGCTTCTTAGAAGTTTGCTGACCTTTTCAGGAAATTAATCAAATTTATAAAATGTTACTTAAATACAAAAATGTATTTTTAGTTTCAGCCAACACTTTGTTGACCTCTTCAGGAAAGAAAAGAAAATTTCTTAAGAAAATTTATAAAAAATTACTAAACACAAAACGCTTCTTTAAGTTTTGTCAACAGTTTGCTGACCTCTTCAGGAAAGTATGAAAATTTATATAAAGTTACTTAACACAAAACATTCTTCTGAGTTTCAGTCAAGTTTGCTGACCTTTTCAGGAAATTAAGAAAATTTGTAAAATGTTAATAAACATAAAACGCTTCTTAGAAGGTTGCTGACCTTTTCAAGAAATCACAAAAATTAATAAAATGTTACTTCAACACAGTTTGTTGACCTCTTCAGGAAATTATGAAAATTTTATAAAATGTTACTTCAACACAAATCTCTTCCTTTTGCCTTCAGCATCTCGTCCAGTGACAGCAGTGTTTTGTGTTAAAATAACGTTTTATAAATTTTTGTGAATTTTCCAATGTTTCATCAGCACTTCGCTGATTCCTTCAGGTTCAGTTCTAAACAAAGTTTTAACTTAAACATTTTTTTCTAACATTTCTTGCGATATTTTCTAATATCATAAGCAGCTCACATGCCATCAAAATGTTGTGAAAAGTTTCTTCACAAGCAGGTTAGTAGCAACTAATATTTTAAACACTATGCGTGCAATAAGTTATTCCATACATAAGTTAGCAACTAATTTTTTAAAACACTTTGAACGCCTTTAAGTATGCAGGAATAAACGTCGCGGCATTAGCTTTGCATGCCATGAGTAAACTTTTGCCAAACTGCAACGTGCATGTCAGCAAATTTTGAGTTTGTTAAGCGACTCGCTTCGGTGGCTTTGTGCGCCAGTGGCTTAAGGCGCCGCACCACCACGCATTGCAATTTCAGTGCATAACTAAAGTTTATCTTTTACTACGACTGGCAGCCAGCGAAGCGACAAACTTTCTTGTCAAGCTTTCAATAGTTTTGCTTAATAATAGTTTGTCACTACAAGCGTCAGGTCACCTCAAGCACCGAACGACGTACACATCTTTTACATTGCTTTCATGGAACTTGAGCGCTGTCGCTCGCGGGACTTATGTATGTCAGCCACATTGAGTTAGATTTTCCAAGCAATGCGCGTTCCTTATTGAATAGAATTTCCTCAGCTACTTGCTACATGGTGTGTTAAATTTTTTTAGTATTTTTTCTTTAACAATTTTGAAAAAGAAACCTTTGTTGTTTATATTAGAAAATGACATATTTTCTGTGATATTTGATTTTGTGAATTTTTCCATTGCTAAATTTTCCATTGCAGCTGCTGGCGACATAAATTTTCAATTGTTTTTTCGTTTATTGGTTTCGTTTGGCAAATGTTTTTGTTTTTTGTTTTGTTTTTGTTTTGCTTATATTTGGCAGCTGCAACTCATTTTGCAACTTGCATTGAAATATGCAACAAGCGGCCGTTTCGACTAGTTGGCAGCTATTAGTTGTTTTCCAGTTGTTGTTGCTTTTGTTGTTTGCGTCCGCGGTTAATACTGTAACCGCACAAAAATCTCACAGCTGCAGCTGGCGCGAAATTCAGTGAATTTCATAAATTCTCCTCTCTAGTTTTGTGGCATGCCACAAACTGCGATGTGGCAGTAAACATGTCGTAATGGCGGTTGGACTGCAACTCTTGGTTGACTCTTATTTTAAGTGAATTAAGTGAAGTTTTAATTTGGCTGGTTGGGCGAAACTTTTAAATTATTTTCCAAATTTCTGCTTCACATTAATAATGGCGATTATTGTTGTTGGTTGTTGTTGTAGTTGGCAATGCGTACAGGCAGCTGCTTTCGAATTTATTGAGTAGCAATTTGACGCTTCGTTCTGTAAACGACGTTGTTGGTGTCGCCTTGAAAACTTAATTAATTTGCCATTCATTTGCTCATTCAGGCAGCGAGCGCTGCAGCAACTTAATTGCTCAAGTTTCTTTGACCAGCTGATTTCTTTATTCATACTTTCGCGACTGCTACGAGTCCATTTAAGACGTTTTGCTGGTACTTTACACGCTACAGTCGGTTCTTGAGGTAGATGAATGTGGCTTTGCGACTTGAAATGTTTGCTTGAGCGTTTGTGTTTGTATGTCTGTTTGTTGTATGACGTATGTTTGTTCGTTTGACTGTCTATGTGCCTGTTCATCGCTTTGTTAGTTTGTTTCGGTCTGTCTTACAGCTGTTCCTTTTGGTTGTTTGACTGTTTATCTAACAGTTTCTTTGTCTATCTGTTTGCTGTCTATGTATTTGTTTGTCTTCTTGTGTAAGTGTCTGTCTGTCTACTATATTTTTCGTTCTGTCCAGTAGTCTGTTTGCCTATTTGTCATTCCGTATATTTGTCCATCTGTTTATCAGGTGGTTTGTCTACTTGTTTCATTACTCGTAACTCAATGTTTGTTTCTCTTGTCTGCCTCTCTGTTCATTTTAGAAAGTGTTTCTTTGCATGCTTTCCTGTATGATTGCTGGTCTGTTAACACGAGACTAAATCTCAAAAACTATACGGTCGACTTTTCATATGGAATAGTTTGGGTAGGTAGTAATTTATATGTCGAATAGCATTGAATTTGTATACCGTCGCATAGTACTTTGACTTCATACAAAATTGGGGCAAAAATAAAAGGAGTACTTGAAATTCGTTAAAAATTTGCAGTCTAAGTCATTTTGGGCTACTGACTTCAAAAATTGTGTTTGTTTTTAAAAAATATATAGTTAAAAAAATCGAATATATCTTTATATCACTTTTGAAGTGCGTGTGCACTTCAATAATTACCGAATTTTTTTAAGTTATGTCACTTTTGCTGAGTTTTATAAATATAAATGATAGTTAATTTTGATAGAAAAATTTTGAAAATTCGAAATTAATTTTTTTATTTGAAAATATATACTAAAATTGTCAGAACTTTGCTTAAAATTAACTTCAACAAAATTTTGTTTCATCAAAAGTGTCACAATTTGAGTTAGGACTCTTTTGCATTGAGCTGCAGCGATCAAATAGCATCAAACTTCTGACATGAAGAGAGGCTTAGCTGTATTTTTACAGCAATTAACAACAACAAAATATACTGTGCTTTTGCTTATTGGTAGATTTTGAGTTGTGTCACTTTTGTAGTATGGTTATATACCATTTTATCATCATCGAGCCCAAACCGATGGAGATATAATTATGAAATTTGGTCAAAAATTGTATTTTAGAAAGTCAACCCTTCAAAAAAAGCTATTTCAAAAGCTATTTTGGCGACCTTGAAAGGGCCGAAAGGGGGTGGTGAAGCTTATATGGACGGACATTGTTTTTTCGTTGGATTGTTTAAGAGTTTTGTGTACACTAGACTGGATTGAGTGCACGATTTTTCGATTTCGAAGCTCCGCAACCTCTCATTTTATGCGGTTTGGTGAAAAAGTGCATGAGCCAAAAAATTTTGGGGTTAGAGTGGTGCTATGGCCTTGCATCGAGGTCAAAGTTCACAAAAAAGCTGGGAAATTAAACAAATTGCTTCACAACTGGTCAGAAGTTGCTCTAAGAGGGTTAAAATATATGACCGACCCCCACTAGTTTTCTCTACTGAACATTTCTTTCAAACATACTCATCCCCTATTTCCAACCCTTAATGGGGCTCCCATACAAAATTGTCGTTTCTATAAAATAGGCTCCCATTGCTCACAGATTGCCCCCAGATGTATCAAATGTATGGCCGACACCCATTTATTTTCTCTTCCGAATGTTTCTTCCAAACATACCTACCCGCTACCTCCAAGTCTTAAGGGGGCTGCCATACAAAACTGACCATTTTCTGTGCCATTGGCTTCCAACTTGTAAATGTAGTTGTTAAGTATGAGAGAGAACATCGTAGCTCAGAAACTACTGAACCGATTTAAATGATTTATTCAGCGATCGCCAACATTCTTGAGTATAAAAAATACAAAATTAATTAAGGTTCAAAAGTTCACCACCAGATGGCGCTTCCCCATACGATCGGATTTGGGTTTCTACGAAGCAAAAATCAAAATGTATTTTCAAAATCCCCTAAACCTTTCCATTGACCCCATGATGCAACGCCATTTAGCCCCACCCTAGCCCCACAATTGTTTGCATTTTTTCACCAAACCGCATAAAATGAGAGGTTGCGTAGCATCGAGAACCCATTATTAAGAATCTCCATACAACACCTAATCCAGTCTAGTGTCGCATAATTTTGTAAATTTTTTGTCAATAAAACTAGGTTGCACCTTTCCACTGGAAGAAATTGAAATTTGTAAATATTGTTCTCCTTTTTCAATTAAGACCTGTTTTAAAATGATCATAAACCATCCAACTTTAAGTAAAGTTGCCATATAAAAATATTTTTCTTAATATGAAAACATTCATATAAACTAGTGTAGGTTATCAAAAAGTCTTCGAAACCCATTTCAAACCCTTCTCTCATTTCCTTACTCTGTTCCTTTGCAGTTCTCGTTTTGTATTTCATATTTTTTTGTTTTCTTTTCTTTTTCATCTTCCACGAAAACATCTCGACGATTGTATAGATTTACACTTCATTCAGCTATAAAATGCCTTAAGCATTTTTCATTAAACTTTTGTTATTTCTATGGGACAGACGTTTATTTGGACTTAATTTTCTCTTCCATCTCTTTCACTGGTTAACAATTTTTTATCGTTACTGCTTGTTGGTTGCGCTGCCGTGTAAAACTGTTTACTTGTTTGTTGTTTGTTTGTTTGTTTGTGTTGGTGTTGAATTTTTTCCTTTGACCCGTTTTTAATAATGCAATTAACGCCTTTACGTTCAGTTTGCCAGTGTGTTTTTTGTGCTATTTTCTTCTTCACTGCATTTTTCTCATTTCTTCTTGGAATTTTTGCTCGTTTTCTTGTGCGCTAATAAGTACTTGAAATTCCATTGTATTTAATTGTTTTTCTTGTTGCTGTTGTTGTAGTTGTTGCAGTTGGCTAATTATAAGTTGAATAGTTGGTTCGTGCAGTGTAGCTTCTGTTCAAACATTGCTTAATTAGCATTATTAAAGTTTTGCACAGCACTGTGTCGTCTTTCGTTGGCTGGAGTTGTGTTTTGTTTGAAATTGGGGTTATTCTCGTTATTCATTGTTATTGCTGTGTTTTTTATACTTTTTTGGGGAAATTTTTAGTTTAAAACAAGACTGACAGTGAGAATGGTGAGAGCGTTGGAGCAGAGATCAGAAGTTGGTGGGCTCAAACGATGTATAAATCAGTAGCGAGACTTTCAAATGTTTATGAAATAATTTCGTTATTATTGAATTTGTTTTTGAATGATTTTTAACAACAAGAAAGTCATGAAAATTAGTGGATATTTATTTTATAAATTTTACTTATTATATTTCAGCCGATGGCCAAAGTCGCTAGTTTGGTATCTGTAATTTATTGTAATACAAATCAAATAAAATTAAAAATAAAAAAAACAAAAATACAATTAAAATAAAAAAAATAAAATAAAATAAAATAAAATAAAATAAAATAATATAAAATAAAATAAAATAAAATAAAATGAAATAAAATAAAATAAAATAAAATAAAATAAAATAAAATAAAATAAAATAAAATAAAATAAAATAAAAGAAAATAAAATAAAATAAAATAAAATAAAATAAAATAAAATAAAATAAAATAAACTAAAATAAAATAAAAATAAAATAAAATAAAATAAAATAAAATAAAATAAAATAAAATAAAATAAAATAAAATAAAATAATATAAAATAAAATGAAATAAAATAAAATAAAATAAAATAAAATAAAATAAAATAAAATAAAATAAAATAAAATAAAATGAAATAAAATAAAATAAAAATAAAATAAAAATAAAAATAAAAATAAAAATACAATAAAATAAAATAAAATAAAATAAAATAAAATAAAATAAAATAAAATAAAATAAAAGAAAATAAAATAAACAAAATAAAAATAAAATAAATAAAATAAAATAAAATAAAACAAAACACTTTTTTCTTTTATTTAAAAAAGTAAAATAAAATGAAATGAAATAAAATAAAATCAATGAAAAAACGAAAATAAAATAAAAATAAAATAAAAAAAATTAAAATAAAATTAAAGTAAAACATAAATTAAAATAAAATAAAATAAAATAAAACAAAATAAATTAAAATAAAGTAAAATAAAAAAAATTAAATAAAATTAAATAAAATAAATAAAATAGAATTTAGTTTTATTTTATTTTAATTTTTTTATTAAATAAAAATAAAATAAACATAAAATAAAAATAAAAAAATAAAACTAAAATAAAATAAAATTATATAAAATAAAATAAATTAAAATAAAATAAAATTTAGTCTTATTTTAGTTTATTAAATAAAAATAAAATAAACATAAAATTAAAATTCAAAAATAAAATTAAAATAAAAAATAAAATAAAATAAAATAAAATGAAAAAAATAAAATAAAATAGTATAAAATAAAATAAATTAAAATAAAATAAAAATAAAATAAATTTAAGTTAAATAAATAAATACCTACTTATTATATTTTAGAACAAAAAACGAATTGCCAAGTTTTCAGAGCCACTAAGCGGAATCTATTTATAGAAAATGTTAAATTTAGTATAATTAAAGTTTGAAAACGTATTTCCTTGTTGCATCGAGTTTCTCTGTTTCAGATTAATAAAGTTTTTTGTTTGGATCCATTCAAAATATCAACATTGCTGTAAAGTTTCAATGCAAAATCTGTTTGCCTGCCAGATCACTTCAACCGAGAAAATTCTGAGCTGCATGGAAAGTGTGTACATTGTTTTTGTTTTTCTTGGACCGCATGTAAAATAAAAATTAAAAGCTTTCCGGTGGAAAAATCGCAACAACAACATATTGCCAATTGCCATTGAAGGCAGGTGATTGCCTGAATTGCTGCGCTGCAGAACTGTGTTAATCAACTGAGGCGAATGTCAACAAAAGTGCAAGGCGTGCAAGTTTTAAACATGCCAGCAGGATAATTTCACAAAAAACCGATCATAATCAGAAAAAACACCAATGCAAGAAGTTTTGTTCAATGGAGGAATCGGATAAATATTCAAGTAATTGTAAATAAAACAGTTGAATAAAACATAAAAATATATCATTAGACACTCTGGATTTTAACTAGTCGGGTTTTCACTTTAGAAGAATGAAGATTATTCGATTTTTAATTTGTGTACGCACGAAGAAACCTCTTTGGCTCCAAGAAACCTCTTTGGAGACTCAGCATTTCGACTAGTTTGCTTGCTATTTTCGACAAATAAGAATCATCCAACACTTCCAGATCTGAGATTTTCCTCCATGATTGGGATCGAGGTGATTAGATCATCAGAAGTTGGGTGCTTCCTTATGAAGAATCCAAGGTTATGCGTTAGAAATTTAAATATATTAAAAAAGTTTTGTTTTCAAAAACCTTTCAAATTATGCAAAAATACTGACATTAGAACCAAAACGCTTTAGAATTCAACTTCTTTAAATTTCTTTCATATTTTTCCTACCGGATGTGTTTGGCTTGCCGTTCGCTGCTAAATTACAGCACCGAAAGCGAAATTGTCCAGTGGCCAGGATTAAGCAATATTTGCTCTTTGGACTTAAATGAATTTTCGTTTAATGTTGGCGGTTGCGTTGCCAGCATTGCTGGCAGTGCGATGTGTGGTTGCGTGAGGCGCGAAGCTTTGCCAGTCAGGACAATGCGCGGCTCGTGCACGTGTGCAGTATGTAAGTAAGTGACCGCACACTCACAAACACAAAAGCACACACACATATATATTAATATATATTACGTACGCATTTTTCATGTCATAAACTGGCGCAAGGCGTCGACAATGAGTTGAGCTGTGCGCCGATGTGGCAGTGAAACAGCCGAATAGCAAAGAAAAAAACCGAAAAGACAAGAACGAAAAAATTGCGAATAAATAAATTTAAGCAGAACAAGCAGTGCAAGCGGCACAACGGTGACGGCGGGGAGGGGCGACCATTTAAAGCGTATAAAAAGTTTTTATTGCATTTTAACAGTGCAACGCAGCGCAAATTGGGTCAAAGTGGCGAACAGCAGTAGCGGCCAAAAACAACAAAGATTAATGCCACCAATGGAACGACGAAAAGGGGTTGAGGGGTTGGCACCGGTGGGGTTGAAGGCTGCTCATGCAGCTGTAGAACAACTAAACATAAATTAAGGTCGAAGTGTGGCCCTGATGCGGGATCGTGGGAGTGAGTGATGATGTGTGTGTGTGTGTGTGTTGTGTTGTGTGGTCTAACGTATCCGGTTGAAGGTTGAGTGTTGTGTTCTTTGTTGTTACTGCTATATGCATCAACAAAACAAATATTGAACTAATGTTGCACACAAGTGTACATTCTCACATAACTAACTGCTGCGTTCAACTATTTTCTGAAGCGCATTGGATTAGACTGGACGGTGTTATACCCTACAAAGGGACTTTTTGGGATATTTGAAATTAAAAAAAAAATATTAAAAAAATAGAGAATAATAGTTTGATTAAAGTTGCAATTAATTAATTGTATACGAAGCTCATAAACCATACCAAAAATGTTTTCTATTAAGACAATTTTGTTTTAATTTTAATTAATAAGGGGGCTTGAATCTCAAGGCAACCAATGCCAAATACTGAGATTTTTCTTCCAGCAGACTACACCGTGCGACAGCATTTTTCACACCGGGAAAAGTCCATATGTGCGTGAAACTAGAGACCAAATATAGTAATACTGCGTACTCAGTTTTTCATTTCTTCATCCTTTGTCCTTTTAAAAGGACTCAACAATTTTGAAGGGGAAAAAGAATATATTATTGTGTATTGATTCCAACATTGTACTTTTATACTATTGAGCTCAATCGATTCTTTAGTATTCGATACACAAAAGAATCGCAAGTACCAGATTTTGAATAGCATTGATTCAGAGTACTGAGTAACGAGTACTTCAGTACTAAATACAGAATTATGAAAAGTACGCAGCTTGGAATTGATTATGCTTAATATCGAAGAGTTTGAGTTTGAGTTTCTATGTTTACTAAGTATTGAAAAGTAGTTGGTACATAAACCCTGAAAAGTACCCACTTCAAACTATGAAAAGTACTCAGTACTATATTTTGAATTCTGTATCGATTCTCAATATTCCAAAGTCATCAACTACTCAGTTTGAATCAACAGCTGTACTGAACTATGAAAAGTAATCGGTACTTGATTTTCAATAGCATCGATTCATAGTGTATTATAAGTAAGTATTAAGTTTGAATTAGCAGATGTACTAACTTATTGTATGGTTCCGGTTTTGTTGCTCAATAACAAAAGTACTCAGTATTGAGTTTATATTAAAGTAGGTATTGTAAAGTAAACGATACATAATTTAGAAAAGTAATCAATATCGAATCCAAATTAGTACTGGATATTGGAGAGCACTCAATATTGAACCCATTCTTTTATTGGATAATGAAAAGAATCGAGAAAAAACAATTTCAAATGTACTTGCTAGCGAAAAGTACTCATTATTGATTTGATATGTGCAGCCAGTAACAAAAGTACTCATTATTGAGTTTATATTTAAGTAAGTATGGAAAAGTAATCGATACATAATTGATGGTAATGTAGAAAAGTAATCAATATGGAATCCATATTAGTACTCGACATTGAAGGACACTCAATATTGAACCCATTTTTCTATTGGAATGAAAAGAATTCATTAAAAAAAATTTAACGTGTACTTGTTAGGGAAAAGTACTCGTTATTGATTTGATATGAGTAGCTAATGACGAAGGATCTCAATACAAAGTCATTTTTAAAACTTGATATTGCAAAATACTTTGTAGCAAGTGTTCCTCATTGAAACCGACTACTTTTCAATGAGGAACACCGCACTAGTAATTGTTCTCAATCAGGTTTTATTTCACTGAAGAAATGACACTTGTACTAAGAAGAAGGTCTCTCAAGTGAAAAGAGCTCAATATTGAGTCATTGTTAGTACTCAATATTGAAAAATACTCTTTGGCAAGAGATCCTTGTATTCGTTATTGAAAAGTTGTCGGTACCAAATTGATACTTGATGTTGATTCTATATGGTTTCACTAAAAAACGACACTTCTACACAGGAGTACGTCTCTCAAACCAAAAGAGCTCAATATTGAATCATTGTTAGTAATCAATATTGAAAAACACTCTGTGATAAGAGATACCTGTATTCGTCATTGAAAAGTAGTCGGTACTGAATTGATACCTGATGCTGATTCTATATTGTCACACTGAAAAAACGACACAGAAGTACGTCTTTCGAGCCGAAAGAGCTCAATATTGAGTCATTGAGTCAAAAATGCTGTGTGGCAAGAGCTACCTGTATTCGTTATTGAAAAGTAGTCGGTACTAAATTGATACTTGATGCTGATTCTATATTGTTACACTGAAAAAACGGCACAGGAGTACGTCTTTTGAGCCGAAAGAGCTCCATATTTAGTCATTGAGTCAAAAATACTGTGTGGCAAGAGCTACCTGTATTCGTTATTGAAAAGTAGTCGTTACCTATTTGATACTTGATGGTGGATCCATGTTGTTTTACTGATAAAACGTACTCAGGAGAAAATCCATGGTTTTTAAAATGAAAAAGCGCTGCCAGATTCGAAGCTCAGAAATGTGTTCTGCAGGCAAACACGTTTTTTTTTGTTAAAAAATGTTTGCAATTCTCCTGAGAACAACTCGATAATGCTGTTTATCAGAAATTATTTGATTCTTACAAACATCGTCAATCTCTACTAATGGAATATAATCACTGATTTGGATCACATTACTTTGGATCACATACCCACTTCTTAGAACAGTCTTTTTTTTCACCTTTGGAGTCTTCCATTTCTTGGACCTTAAACTATTGCAGTCAAAAACCAAAAATTGCTAAATAAACTCCAAAACAATTCGACCACGACCAACTAAAATAATCTCACTTGTTACGCAAAAAAAAATAATAATTTCTTCTTACAACATTCCACTGCGCATATTTTGCCTTCCGGTGTTGAGTACGTTTACTATTATTATTTATTGTTGTTGTTGTTGTTTGTTATCGTTGTTTTGGCGCAGAATTTTTCCCACTCAAGTGCAATATTTTTCCAGCAATTCAATTTCATTGCTTAGTTTCAATAACCAACCAACCAACCAAACAGGCCGTCTGCATTTTTCATACTCAAACACAAACAAACATACATACACACACACACATATAAATTCAATATTTGTTTTGCAGTTTTTATTTATTCGTTTACTGTTTTTATGCGATGCTTTGTTACTACAAATTGCATTGTTGTTGTTATTTGTTATTTGTTGGTTTTTGTTTATTGCGTTCCTTTGACCTTACGGGAGCCGGTCGAGCCGCGTTTTTTGTCGCTGTGCACTCGGCGCGCAATAAAACTGCATTAATTTATGTTGTCATAAAATTTTAACACTTTGCCGCGCAATTTTGGCATTTGGTCGAATTTGTTGGATTCTCTGCCACATGTCACATATATTTTTTATGCCAATTTATGTTACACACGAACGTTTTTTTTGTATGTATTTGGTGCCTAACTGGACACATTGGAATTTATGCAAAACTTAATAAATTTATTTATCAAAAATGCTACTTGTCTCGTCGACCACATTTGAATTTATTACAAAATATTGCTGTTGCTTTATTTGAATGCAATAAAATATTATAGAAAAAAATTGTAAATTGTTTGACATAATAAAAGTAAATTGGTTCATGTTGGAAAAAATATGTAATTAATAAAAAATATGAAACCACATTGCATGTGTTATTGTTATATTTTTATTATTCAGGTATTTAGTTGAGTGCGCGGCATTGCCTGGGGTAAATAAAATGAAGTATCTTAGTATTTAAGGAGGAAGCTGTATTTTTGTTGGTGATAGGTAGTAATCTGGCAGGTAGGTGGGTAGGAGTGGCTTTCTCAAGGGGGAGCCCATTTAGGCCATGAAGGCTTAGTGTGATACTAGAAAAAATCAAGATGAGACCACAGACTCATGAAACCAGTTTGAGCTTCTCTCGAAGCCAAGTAGACTGTGAAGAGTTTTATCGGCCAGATTTCCGGGATTGTCGAGGAAGAAGTTGCTCAGGTAATTCATATTTCTTCTGAATAAAACAGGACAAGCAGTCTTATTGGTCAGATCCCACAGATTGTCAAAGAAGAAGTTTACAAGTCATATTACATAACAAGATTTGGATTGTGTAAATGTATTTTAAACTGTTAATTTATTTGTTTTTATGATCCAGTTCAGAATTTAGAAACCAGACAAATGATAAAAGGTACCAAAAAAATAAATACAACATTTTGTAATCAAATAAACGGACATGTCCATCTATTTCTTTCAAAGTATAAAGTGCTGCTCTGTGAAGCAAATTCTGCCTTTTCGAAAGCCTACAGAACACAAATTTCCTAAATTATTTCAGGCTAACTAAATATTTTCAATATTTTGTCCACTGTTATGCACACTTTATGAACTTTGTAGTTGTTGTTTTTAAAAGATGTGCTAAACAAAACAATTATTAGGGAACTTTAATCTAAATCGATCAGAATATTTTTTACACACACAAAGCAAAATAAACCTTTATTTTTTGTATTCCTAATGAAATGAGACCGACAAACATTTATTTATGCATATTTCAAAAGATTTTATCACATTTTTTGTTGTTGTAATTTTCTATTCAATTTTGATCTGGTTGCATTGACATGTAATTGATGAAAGTGATACATAGAAAAAAATAAAATAAAAAAAATTGCAAAATATTGTATGACAACGCTGAGTGATTGCAACACAATATTGCACGCAGTGATGACTGCAAATAACTGAAAAAATTGTAAAAGCTTTTATGATAACTTTTGATCATATTAGGGAGATTGGAAGTTTTAGTATTGCATGTGACATTCTTACTAGTACAACTATTTAACAGACGGATACACATTGTGCAGGCAGCTGGTATTAGTGCCACGAAAAGTATGTAAAGTTATGATTTTAAAAGTATCACTAGAAAAAAAGGTTGTTATTTTCTAAAGAAAGAAAAACAAAATACAACTCTTGCTTTATGGACTGATGAGAGTTCTGACAAATATTGACAATGTTTTGTTGGAAGTACACTATGGAAGAATACAGCATATTTTATGACTCTAGACGCATATAGTTTATTACTATTTGTCACTTTTTGTATCAAAAAATATCAAAAGTGAGTACAAAGTACGAAAAATAAATACATTTTCTAATTAAACCAAAACAGTTCATTTATTCATGGATATAAATTTTACTTTCTTTTAAGCAGTTTCCATTACAATCATAAAACATAATCCAACGCTTTCTTCAATCTTGATCTTTCTTTCTTCCTTGATCTTTTTAAAAGCTGATTTTGGAATAGCCTACAGCTTTTTTTAGCAAATTATCCTTTATTGCTTTAATCAGCTCAAATACTTTCCGCGAGGTAGTAAAATTGAGTGGTGGAAATAGAAAACAAATTATAAGGAGCCATGTCGAGCGAAAGTGGAGTTTGTTAAAAGGTTGGTTGGTTTTGTTCAAATAGTTGCACACACGTTGAGATGTGTGTTGTTGTAGGGAAGTAACCACAAATTGGTTCTTCACAATTCTTACCGTTTATGACGAAGACTTAGATTTCATTCAGTGTTCACTGGTCATTTAGTATTTGGCCTAATGAAAGAAACTGGTAGTTGAACAGTTGGTGGCAATCAATCAATCAAAAACTGTCAAGAAAGCCTTGATTTTGAATCGATTCTGTCGTGGTGTTCTAACTACTCTAACTTTATTCGTTCGAAAGTTATTAAGAAAAAACGCGGAAGCTACAATTCTAATGAAGTACAAAAATTCTAATTTATTTGTGTATCAGTCATTTAAATAATAAAAAAATACAAAATCAATGAAGCGAGAATAATAAGATTTTGACACGTGATCAAGGAGATTTTGGGTTTTAATATACTTACTTTTCAAGAAAATTTTATATAAATTTTCAAGGCTATAAAGGATTAAAATCAATGGAACTGTTTCATATCCTTTGTTTTTAATGGATCAAAAATCAATTTTATTTAAAATCTTGAGCCTTTCCTCTTTTAAAGGATATAAAGGATCAACATTTTCAAAAGACCTTTTTCATATCCTTTTTTTTAAAAATGGATAAAAATCAATTTTATTTAAACTCTTGAGCCTTTCCTCTTTTCAAGGATATTAGGAATCCAAATTTTCAAAGACCTTTTTCATATCCTTTTTTACGAATGGATACAAAATCAATTTTATTTAAATTCTTGAGCCTTTCCTCTTTTCAATGATATAAACGATAAACATTTTCAAAGGACCTTTTTCATATCCTTTTCTTACAAATGGATACAAAATCAATTTTATTTAAAATCTTGAGCCTTTCCTCTTTTCAAGGATATAAAGGATCAACATTTTCAAAAGACCTTTTTCATATCCTTTTTTTTACAAATGGATAAAAATAAATTTTATTTAAACTCTTGAGCCTTTCCTCTTTTCAAGGATATTAGGAATCCAAATTTTTAAAGACCTTTTTCATATCCTTTTTTACAAATGGATACAAAATCAATTTTATTTAAATTCTTGAGCCTTTCCTCTTTTATTTGATATGCATATCACTAGTTTCTAACGAGGTGAAGTATTTTTTATGTTTTTTTATTTTTATCCCCTTCAAAATTTTAAAAGGACAAAGGATGTAGAAATGAAAAACTGAATACATAGTCATTACGATGCTTTGTCTCTAGTCCATGTGGATTTTTCCTGGTTTTAAAAAATGCTGTCGCATGGTGTAACATTTTAGCCTGAAGAAAGCATTCCCTGATCGATATTAATCTCATCTTAGAATAAATTCAGTAAAATTCTCAGAACACAACAAACATTGGCTTGTTTAGAAAGGCGCTCGAAAAGATATTTGAACAACAATTGAAAGATGTAGCAACCCAGAAATAAAAGTTTTTTATAATATCTCAAGCTGAACAGAAAGCATAGTGAAAATGTGCTAAACTTGGATATCTTTGGGATTGAATAATCATGATTTTTAAAGGCAGCTCTCATTTGGCTTTTATAAACTAGAAGGTGAGGTGAAAGACTTTGTTCACATGTAAAGCTGCGAAAGTTATTTTTTTCTGTTCTCACAAAGGGATTGAAGGCTCTTTTGGGATTATGAAAGAAGTACATGTTCACTGGTTGGGAGTTATTCAAAGCGACTCGTGCATAAAATGCGAAGAGCAGCGTGTGAGAGAAACCACGGTTGGTACTTTTGGTATGTTTGGATCAAAAGTGGGTCTTTTTTTCTTTGGGTTTTTGAGCTGCTTTGTTCAAGTGGGGTTTTTTCCTTGTGTTTTTAAGCCTCTTTGTTCAATTCGGGCATTTTTTACGATGTAAAAAACTGTGTAAAAGCTAGATTATTGATACGTTTTGATTATTGTTGCAGTATGATGACAGTTTTGGTTAAAAATTGAAAGAATTTCGATATAAAAAACGGATTACAATTGGTCCTTTTGCGTGAGAAAAACTCTGAAACCTCTTCTGTGCTTCTGCCTTGTGCTCTTAAGTTTACGATTGACTTACTTAGGTATAGAACCGATTGTGGGTTTCATAGGGCACTCAAAATAAAGGTCAGCGCCCTGGCAAGGTTCTCAACAAGGACACGTTTACTTATAGATTTTATGGATCTATAGTTAAAGGCTTCAATTCAATCAACTCTAAGCACTTAAAAGAACTTTAGCAGTAAATGCTTAAAATGAAATAAAGCAAATTAACTTAAAACCATAAAGCTCAAAATCAGCTAGTCAAATTTTCCATATTTTAATTTTATTCAATCAGTGCCAAAGCCAAAAAGCTTTTCAAACGTTGATTACATGCGGCACCATAATTTATTTGAAATCTCCGCTATATTTGCGATTCGATTTGTGCGTTTGGTGTCATTCGCAAATTGGCTTATTAAACCAACAAATGTGCATAAATACAAATGTGTTGCACACAAATCAAATGGCGCACCCAATGGAGCGGCAATAATTTCCAATTTGTTCTGCCTGCGCACTTTGGTAGAGATCAAAGCTAAAAGGCTGGTTTCATATTGGCAATTAAAATGAGCATTTGTTGTTGTTTATTTGATGTTTGGTGCTAACTAAATTGTCACCATGCTAGGCAAATAAATGAAGAATTGCGGCGAAAAGGTCGACATGCTTCGAAAATATGGTTTCGGTTTATTTACGACGAAATGAATGAACGCATATCAGTTGTGTGGGTTTTGGGGCCAATTTTTAAAATTAGAATTTAATGCGATTAGCGTGGCTGCTGCGGCTCAAATCCATTTCCCAGTATCACTTTGATAATTGTCAGTTGGTGGCTGCGAGGCATTGCCCACAACGGCCGGAAACCGCAAGTCAGCGTCAATTATGCGCCGCAATCAAGTAGCCGAAATTTTCATTACTTCGATATATAATCGTTTTAATTAAAATACCTGAAGCGTATAACCGACGCCAACGTTCTTGCAGCAACCAATTCAACAGCGGTTTTGCATTTATGTTACGTGTCCATGTGTGAGTGTGTGTGTGGGTTTGATTGGCACGTGTGCCAGTTGATCGACTTACCGCTGTAAACATTCGTCACGTCCTGCCAGCGCCAATTTAACAATATCCGCAAATACCGGAATCACAACCCAATCATTTGGTTTCGTTGCTGTCGTTGTTGTTGCTGTTTTGGGCTTTGTCGCCGCTGTTGATGAAATTTTTCTGCTACATGCTGTCGTGCCGTTGGCTTTCACATCCGTTGCTGTTGATGCTGTTGTTTTTGTTGCTGTTAATATTGTTGCCGCTGCTGTTGCCGTGGCCACGTCGTCGATTGCACTCAAACCGGATGTAACGGTTGAGGCTGTGCCGCTGCCACTCCCACTCCCACTAACGCTGACAGTGCCACTGCCACTTCCGTCCGCTGTTGACTCGATTCTCACGTTCGCACTCAGCGCGCCGCCACCTGCCGTCTCGTCTTGTGTCGTTGTTGCCGAGCCGGGTGCGGATGTTGTTGCCGTTGTTGCTGCCGTTAGTGTTGTTGCTGTTGCTGCTGATGAGGATGACGCTGATAAGAACAACACAGCCGACGTATCAGTCTTTTGATGATTTTCATTTAAGATGATTGCCTGCTTATGCCACAAATCTCCATGTCCTTCGGCGTGACGTTGCATGCAATCCAATTGTTGGCATGTCACTTGTAACTTGCTCCACTAAGAGGTCAGGTCGGCATATGAAATAAGAATTGAATGGGTAATATGAAATATTAAAGCATACATTTTAAACAGAAATATTAGAATTTAGTGGGAAAATTTTAAAACTGAAATTTTCAAGTCAATTGTAAACATATTCGATTGGAATTCGAATGCTTTTAAAGTGACCGCAATAATTCTGAATCTAGTCATTTTAAATCGAAATATTTAATATTTTATAATTGAATCGTTTCGAGGCGGAGCGGTAAAGAAAACACGGAAGAGTTCGGTTTAGTGGTGTTTATTACTTGACGTACGGATTACAAGTCTACAAGAAACGTTAAACGATACGAACGGCCGTAGCCGGGGAGCAGAAAATAGGGGGAACATGAATACAAAGGGAGAGGGAAAGATTGGGATTGGAGATGGGATCGACGAATCACTAATACCACACAGTACATATGTACAATAATTTTTATTTTTGTATTAAATACAGTTTTGCATTCCAGTGATTTTCCAGACTAAAAAACGCAATCCCGGGATTTTTTTTCGGAATTGCATATATTATTTTGGGGAACTAAATTAGACGTATTTTTCAATCAAATACTTAAATTTTATTTTTGTATTAAATACAGTTTTGCATTCCCGTGATTTTCCGGACTAAAAAACGCAAACCCGTGATCCCGGGATTTTTTTCGGGACTGCATATATTATTTTGTGGAACTAAATTAGACGTATTTTTCAATCAAATACTTAAATTTTATTTTTGTATTAAATGCAGTTTTGCATTCCCACGATTTTCCGGACTGAAAACCGCAATCCCGGAATTTTTTTTTCGGGATTGCATATATTAACCCTTTCGACCCCGATTTTTACATTGTGTCTCCATATTACTTTCTGGTGGTTAAATCATGAAACACGCACACGACATTTGAAGTCGCCACACCTCTTTTTTAGACTTCTAGTGCTATTTTACTTTTGAACAATTTTAGCTTAAAACGGTTTAAATAAATTTTGTACCAATATTTGTTAATTAAAAAAAATTTATCTTTATCTATGGAAAAATACAAAATTATCACTTTTGGATTTCATTCAACCATGATTAATGAAACAGGGTTCTGATCAAATGCTCCCAATCCGAAGATTTCAATTAGAACACAAACTTTCCCTGATATCGCTGCAAATTATTGGAAATTATTTTGGGCATAACAGTACAATTTTTGTAATTTGCTTTGAATTCACTTCTTAAAAACATTGATTTGTTGGTGCCTACTTAAACAAAACCCATAAATCAATCGTAGCTTGTGCTAAAAGATGACAAATAGGTGAAGTTATTCTTAGGCAACTTTGAAGTCGAAAGAGTAAAGATGATCTTTTCTTGGCCCAAGACAGACATTGTAGAGCGACACATAAAGTAGAGCGCCATTTCGTCTTCCTCTTTGGAATAATATTTAGCTGTGACAAAAGTCGTTGTGTGGCAATAGGAGTCGATGTGTTCAGTGTGTAAGCTCGGTAAGCACAGCAACCGATGAAATGATGGACTTCCAACTCAGGTTGAGTAATTGTCTGGATGGTCCCTTGCTTAGTCAAAATTTTGTTTGTCTAACAAAGCTGCAGGTGCAACCACTGAACTGATGGAGTTCCAGCCTGGGTTTAGTAACTGTTTAAATGGGCTCTTGGTTAGCTAAGGCCAAGTTTGTCTGGCAATTCTTCCACCTAGAGATTGTTGAGTGGCAACTTGAGCGTGTAAGTTCCGTAAGCGCAGCACAGAGTTTTAGCACAGATAGAGTAAATGACTGGATCGTCTCTTGTTTACTGAAAGCCATGTTTATCTGGCAATGCTACAGGCGCGTTCTTTCACTCATAAAATTTTGTAACAACAACTCCAACTTAGGAACTACTGAGCTTATGAAGCTCCAGCGAAGGTTGAGTAAATGTCTGGATGGTCTTGGCTAGAAAGACCACTGCGGTAATTTTGGGGGTTTTTCATTTTAAAATATCTGTATTTTCTTTAGTATTTCTGTCAACTTTTGCTTTGGTGACTTTTATCTTTTTATCGTGGAAAATTTTATATTAAAAAAAAATTACAAATTACACAATTCCGATGTGTACTCTCCTGGGATATCAACGGATATGATATGTAGTCTTAGTAGGTATGGAAAACTTACGGTGTTTCTAGTGTTAAAATAAGTCAGGTTTGCCTGGTAATGTTACAGGTGCATTCTTTATCCATTCTTTGTTTACAATTTCAACATAGTGAAATGTCAAATGGCTTTACCCTATTGATTGGTTTTTGGTTGACACCTCTAAGCATGACTGGCCAGTAGAAGACGCACATTTAGAAAATTGGTTTCCACTTATGGGCGTAACTTCCACTTTGGGGTTTCAAACCTCCCAAACACTAAAATTGCTGGTACAAAATATTTTTTTTTAATGGTATTTGGCGCAGAAGTTGTACGCAAACCTCCTCCAAAATGAAATCCTGTGTGGTCCACTGGTTCCAGCATTATATAGAAATGATTCGAGGTTATAATCTCCACCCAGTTTCTCCATCGAATTTCTTTTACATCAATAACGAACGCTGGTCGCTTTTTACTCTCATTTCTGTGACAATAAATTTATGCATTGAACATATACGACCTTCGAAATTCCATAACGAATACACAATAAAATATTAAATGAAATTTATATAAATATTTTAATGCGCACATCTGAGAGCGCGTCAGTGTAAAGTAGCGAGATCCATCAGAGAAGGAGAGAGTGAAATGGAAAGTGCGCCCATAAAATTGCAATCGCACCAAATTATATTTATGACACGGTGACACACATCAATTCAGCGCCGGACACACTAAAGTATCCAACGAGTACGCGTACATTTCAATCCAATTTCATTTTCAATGGCGCTCCAGAGCACTTAGCCACGTTTCGTGCTCTCTCTCTGCGTCTCGCACTGTCGCCAAAAGGCAATTTAAATAATATGCGTTGCCGCTCCGCCGAAGCCGTTTGGCGTCCGACATTGCTTTTTGCAGCGGCCAAGCCCCCATTTTCTGCCCAATGCCAATAAAACTCAAGTCATAAAATCTTGATTAGCACTCGGGTGCGCGCTTTATGAGTTGAGTTGGCGTCGTTGATGTTGTCGTTGTTGTTGTTGTCGTTGTCATCAGCTCGTCATTATAAGGGTACAAGTCGGCCCTATAGCTTCGGTCGCCATGGTTCAAACTGCGCGCCAGCTGCGCAGCGCTGCTTGAACCATGTCTGTGTCCTTTCAGCAATGCACTGCAGCGCACACACACACACACACAAACACAGACACTGCACTCTCAACGCTGCTTCACTTTAGCGCCATCAAATCGTTATTTTTGTTGTTGTTGCCATATCCTCATCACCGGTTATTCAGTCGACTAGCCGTTTTTGCGCCACTTGTACGGCGGCAGCTCCAAGTGCACTTTGCCAGTGTTCCTATTGGCGGCAACGACAACAACAATAACTGCAATTTTGAGCCATCGACATCGTAAACTGCTCGCATTTCGTTTCGTATCGAATGCAATTTTCTCATCACTGATTTATGAACGCTGACAGTTCCCATCGCAATTGCAATCCCCGCATCTCGGCTGCCGTAACGACGACACACTCAGCGACTGTGGCGTTATGACAATGCGCCGCCTCGTCGCCATCTCTGCATTGAGTGCGTCAACTGCGGCTGTGCATAGTTTCGAGAGTTGATGTTGTTGTTGTTGTTGACTTTTGCCTCTTTGCGCTGTTGTGTGTGTCTGTCAATATCGTCGCCATGCCATAACGTTGTCTCGTTTTACTTTTTGTGTTGTTGTTATTTATTATTGTTTGCCATGGTTGTTGCTATTGTTGTTGGTGTTTGCGTGGCTGCTTTTTGTCCATAAATTCCGCAGAAATTACGAGGTGGAAGAATTACCATCATCACACCGGATGCTTTGTATTAAATGTCAAGTAGTTATTGTTGTTGTTGTTGCTAGTTTATGACAAGTACGTTTTGTTGCTGTTGCTACCTTATAACCATCACACGGCTTACTTGCAGTTTATGAGCGATGATTTGCTGCTAGTTTGGACATGTTGCTGGCGACAACTACTGCAACTTAACGAACTCATACCCAATCATTGTTACGCATTTTTGATTTTATGCGCAATTTTCTTTGGTCAGTGGTTAGTGTTGTTGTACAGTATTTAGTGATGTGTAAAGACAAGGCATAAAAGCGAGACTCAGGTTGTTGTTGCTTGAGTAACAAGTGTTCCAATTGTTGACTTTATTGCGGTCAATAATGTTGGACATTATTAAAAAAAACCTGGTTTTTTTATGTTTTTGTTTTGCTGTGAACGTTGCTAATTAATTGCAAAGGTCAAAAGGTTACAGGTTTTGCAAACTCATAAAGAAAGTAAAAGGAAGTAATATTATAGATAATCTCTTTGAAATTGTTTGTTGTGGTTTTGTGCCTTTGTATGCAAAGTCAAAGCGTTTTCAGTTTGTCACTCAGTTCATTAATGAATTAAATATTCTTCAATCAACCATAACCACATCTTGATTTCATGAAAATTAAAAAGGAAAGTAAACTGAATGCTAATTTAATCCTTTGAGAGGGGATTTGAATGTCTTACACAGGCTTCCTGTGACAATTTGATACGGTTGCAACTAATAAGAAAGAAGAAGTAGTATGAAAGTACAAAGAAAATTTAATGATGTGCAAAGCATTTGAAAGGAATTATAAACGATTTGGTGTAAATAACAAAAAACCCAGTCCCTTACTTTTCAATACAATTTCAATGCTAACCATACTTATTTTCATTTTAAAATGAATGCAGCGAATGCACTTTTAATTTTTTTGGTTAGAAATTAATTTCGGTTTTCACAAATAGATTTCTTTGAGTTGGTTTTGAAGAACTTGTGTCAAAGTTATATTCTTTCTTTTAGACACTTGATAGCTGTAACTAAATTATGTTGCTTGCTTTAGAAGTAATTTTGGATTTAGTTGTTAATTCAGTATAATTTTTAACTTTTTCGACCCCAAAGTTGCCTGAGAGCAACTTCATCTAGTTGTCATTTTATAGCAAAAGCCACGACTGATTTATGGTTATAGTTGTAAGGTTTAATTTAAGTAGGCACCAACAAATTAATATTTTTAGAAGTGAATTTGAAGTAAATTACAAAAATTTGTCTGCTATCCCCAAAAAAATGTCCAATAATTTGCAGCGATATCAGTAAAAGTTTGTGTTCTAATTGAAGTCTACGAATTGGGCGCGTTTGATCAAAACCCTGATTCTTGAATAATGGTTAAATAAAATCTTAAAGCGATAATTTTGTATTTTTCCACAACTATTAAATAATTTTTCTGTAAATAAAAAATATTGATACAAAATGTATTTAACCTTTCTTAAGCTAAAATTATTCAAAAAAGAAGCGTGGCGATTTCAAATGTCGTGTGCACAATTCTTACACTTTCATCTTTCTTCATCAGTCTTTCATGAGAAAGATATATGTGAAGTTTATAGTTGAAAATATCATTCTGAAGATTTTTCATTCCAATTCAAATAATGTCGGCCTCAATCGCCCTGCGGCGAATGCGCTGTCCTCTCATACCAGAGGCCAGGCATACCTAGGTTCGATTCCTTGCTTGGGCTTGTGAAACATTAGTCTACTTCTATTGCTATCGTTTTAACACATTAAAAGCGGGCCGGGTATTTTTACCGGATTGGTTTTCATATAAAACTGAAAGTATTATTTCATATAATTATTTATATATATATATATACTTTTGCAAATATTATTTATTTTGGATCGCGCAATTTTTGCTTGTTTTGCAAGTAATGCCCGCTACGCAGCATAGTTTCATATACTAGGCTACCCGCTTAAAATGGGTTAATATATGTTGACAAAACAGTGTTTGATACGCATTTCCAATAGGTGGAAGTTGTGGTATCACAAAGGGCCCATATAGATGCCTAAGATGCAAAGAGGTTAAGTGTACCACACACAACAGTTAAAAATCACTTAAAACCTCTTGGATTCGTACACAAAAGCGAAATCTGAAGGCGAAAACTGAAAGAGATTAACTGAAGAACACAAATCAGCGTTCTCGATATGTAACTCAGATGAAGTCTATTATTTTTTTAAATAAATCATAAGTGGTGAGGAAAAATTGGTCGTGTAACAGTATTGATCGAAAGAGATCGTCATGAATTAGTACAAACATCGAAATCAGAATTGCATCAAAAAGATCATGTTGTCAATTTGGAGAGATTGTAAAGTTGTTATGTATTGTGGCTACTTTCCAGGAATCAAATGATCAATTCAGAAGTTCACTGGTAACAACTAGTGGAATTGGCAGAATTTTACAAAAACGGTCAGAATTTACAAATCACAAAGAAATCGTGTTTTATCACGATTATACAACACTTTTTATGAGTGGTTCATAGAAAATTTTTGCAGCTTGATTGGGAATTGATGTTGCATTCTTCATCTAGTTCTGACCTTGCGCCATTTGATTGGCATCTATTGCCAAGTTTGGAAATGTTTTTGAATAGTAAAATTTGTACTAATATTGATGACCTTAAATCAGGTATGGTTCAGTTTTTTGCTACTAAGTACCCGAAGTTCCATGAACGCTGAATCATGGATTTGTCTGAAAGATGACAAAAGATCACACAATGGAAAATATATCATTGATTACAGTTTACTCGTGTCATGCAAATTGCGACTGGCAGCCGAAAACTTATAAAGAAGCTGAGAAGATAAGGTTTCAGTGGAATCAATTGAAAATCTGCTAGGTGTGTTACTGTCCATCACTACAGAAACACTACAGGAAACCAAAGAAATAGGAAAAGGCACGGATATCTAAACTGAATGGGGAATCACAATGGACTCAACAGGGTCTACAAGTGAAAGTAAATGTCAACCATACCTTTTCTATAACCTAACCTTCATTCGTTATTAAAAAATGTTGAATTTTACTACAAAACCGAAATTAGTTTCATGCCAACCCAATATATGTGAAATATTACACCGTGCGACAAAAATCAAAAAAGGTTTAAAGCACACCAAAAAATCTATAAACTCGCGAAACTAGGGGCCAAATGTAGCAAAACTGGGTTTTTAGTTTTTCTCTCTGACATCAGGATCTTTTTTTAAGGACTTTGAAATTTGAAGAACATGTTTATTTGGATACCAATATGGGTACCAAATGAAAGAGAAAAATCCTTAGAATCTTAGAAAATTAAATGTTTTGATGTAAACGGACGAAGAGGTGTTGAAAATGTCCATTTAAAACTTTGTCTTTGAATATCCTTGAAAATTTCCAAAAGTTTTTTTAATATATATTAAGAACTAATATGTACACTACTACATCCTTGAATTTCGTTTTTATAATTATAATAACGCTTAAAATATAAACAAATTTAATACTTTAGAGAGGTGGGAGAAATTGGAAGACAGGGTCTCTGATGGTGTTCAACTCGGTGATCGTCAGAATGCAATCCAATTCCTATGTAATCGAAGTAGACACACACAAAAACTCTAGAATTGCGATTCGGCACCCGCTATATAATGATCCAATGTGTGCAACGTGTTCATCGCCAGGACATTCAGTTTGGATTGCAAAACCATATGCCAATGAAAGCCGTAACCCGTAAGTAAGTAAGATTAAAATCAAATATAATTTAGGAGATTTAGAGCTAAACTGACTGCTACATTTCACGCGCTCTTTTACATTTAACCCAAAGAGAACTCTATGTCATTTAGGGATCGCTTACTCACAGTGGTTTTAGCGTAGCATTGCGTCATGGAGGAATGATTGAAATTTGTCCGTGTTTGAGAGATGAGATGAGATTTTACTACCCATCTAATCACCAGCGCTGACCGGATTTTGTGGCGTTTCTAGAGGTACTACGCCATCGGCTTTTTATATCAGCTTCCATTCTAATAAAAATGTTGTTATCATTTGACAACTAAATACTTATTTGCTTAGTTGACCTAAAAGCATTTGGGCCAATTTTTGTTTGTTTGACAACTTGGCAAACGGATTATGCAGTCTTCGAGCCAAGTACACAGCTGCAACAGTAGTGGACACAAATTTAATCTGACTAATGGTGCTGTGGTTGAACATTTCAATGCAGGAAATTATTTCAGTGAAAGCAAATGTGAATTCAAAGCAAAGCAAAGAAATAATTTATATAAAAATACGAAAAATCTCAATAAACGATTTTCGATATCTGGCTGTCACCAACAGCAGCAGCAGCAGCAGTTGACGAAAGAAATGAATAGAGTGCAGAGAACTTTAAATTGCAATTATTAACACATTTAAGCAGCGCTGTCAGCTGCGCGACAACACTTCCCACACAAGCTTAGCTGGCTGTCAGCTCAAGTGATCGCTCAGATTAGGGGAGCGTGCGGCGAATTGCTTTCCCATACATGGTTTCTCATAGGTAAAGCTCCGGCGCTGACAGTGACAGCGAGAGTGAGAGCTCCGGCGCTGGTCTCGTGCTTTGCTGCAGCATTAAAAATTAAAATTACGCTGTCTCGAATGTGTCCATGTTGTGTCGTATTAGTGCGTTGCTCAGGTGGCTGGCAGCCCTCTTAGGCGCTCGGCCACGTTCGCCATTAGATGCGATGCGATGCGATGCGCTCGCTGCGCACTTGTGTTGGCCGTCTGTCCAATCGCTCGCTGCACGCTGAACGCTGCACTGTGTTGACTGCTGGTTGTTTGGTTGCAATTTGCTGGCGCTGCTGTTGCACCAAGTGCGCGCACGTTGCATTTGCTGCAATTTCACTGGCAATTTGGGGCGAATTTTTCAGTTGCCGCAGCGCACACAACATGTTCGTATAGCTCGATTCTCCATTCGAACAGATTGCCCCACATTTGACGCCGCTGTCTGCCATGCTGCTGCATTCCCCGCCGTCCCAATGTCTTCCGCTCTCTGCCGCCTGGCGGTGTGAATAACTCGTTTAGTGTTTGGCGTATCGTGTCGTGTCTGTGCGCTGTTGCAGCATTTTGCATTGCTGGCGATAAAGTTTTTCTTTCTTCATTTTCTGCTTCTTTGCTTCCTTCCTTACGTTCGGCTGTGTGTGTGTCTGTGTGATTCCATTTTTCCCATTTTTCTTGGCGCAAACGTGCCACGTTTTTTAGCGCTAAAACGTTGATTTTTTTGTGACTTTGTAAAGTTTTCGTACATTTCGCGCAACGCGAATGGCTGCGTATTTAAAAGCACATTTACTTAATTTTCGTACGCAGCGTCTTTCTTAATGCTTGTTTTTTTTTGTGTCGACTTTTTTCTGTGCAGCACCGACATTAACGCTCGAATGAAAAGCAGCGCACCGAACTGCGCACTTGAGTAAAATGTTGCAATGAAAGTTTTCGCATTGCAATGACATGGGCGGGACGTGCGGTGCCACGAGTTGCACAAGAATTTAAAGTCGAAACTTTCCATTGCAAACCAAATGCGGCGCCATCAAATATTTAAATGGAATTTTGTTGATTCAAAGTTGAATTTATTTGGATTTAACATACAAAGTGGCAGCAGTAATTATAAAGTTTTTTTTTGACGGCATCACTGAGAGTTGCAGTCTAGTACGGGACTGGAGATTATGTGTTTTTTTTTCCTTATACCAAAACCCATACTTGGCTGATATTGACAGCAAAACCTAACCTTATGAGTATTCGAAAGTAAAATATTCTGATTTGGAAATGATTTATTTTATGATTTTAATTTTGGAAAGTTTTACTTGACTGTTTTGAAATCGATGCCATTTACAAGTGTTTTGGATGATACTGAAAATAATTCAAATCAGTTCGAACACTACTAAAACTTTTAGCCCAGGAAAAGTCGTTTCAGTTTATTGAAAAAAACTCAAAATTTATAACCGAATGTTTTGAAATTTTGCAAGTTTACTGTCGAAATGCTCGAGGTGGGCAAAACTGGTTGAAAGTGGTGGGAAATCCTTTACAATTTTCCCAATTTCATGTAAGTATTTTCATGATATTTAACTCTAATTTGCTTTAATGACAGACTGACGGGTTTTCCTGACAGTTAGGTTAGATTCGAGTGGCAGCCTGCTACATGAAAAGCTCACTTAAGCACAAATTATTCATTATGCGCTCAGAACCAAGAGGATTCCATAATGAACCATGCTATATCTCTGATATTTAAAGGTGATAGTTTGGTTGAACTAATGAAGAAACCGAGCCGAGAAGCTTACGAGGTGTGACCTTGAAATTCCCTTCCCCTTCCGCTGCATCCTTCCCCTCTCCCTTGAGCAACGCGTCGCGATAGCGTTGCGTTTTGATAGCCGTGGAATCGTCCAGAAAGAATTAGTCCCATCGAGGCAAACCGTAAATCAAGTCTACTATCGCCAAGGACTCAAAAGATTGCGAAAACGAGTCATCAGGGTGCGCCCAGACATCGCTCGTAACTGGATCCTTCATCACGACAACCCGCCCTGCCACACCGCCTTCAGCGTGTCCCAGTATTTCGCCTCTAAAGGGATCGCCGTGTTGCAACAGCCGCCTTATTCGCCCGATATGTCACCCTGTGACTTTTTTTTGTTCTATAGAACAAAATCTGTGGTCAAAGGCACCCATTTTGAGTGGATTATGGACATCCAGGCGGTCGTGACGAGGGTACTCGCGAACATCTCAGTCGAAGCGTTCCAGAAATGTTACGAAGCATGGAAAACGCGCTGGAATCGTTGTATAGCTGCCCAAGGGGACTACTGTGAAGGGGATGGGAGAGTTGTAGAATACGTTTTAAATATACGGTTTTTATGGAATCAGTTTCACTACTTAATTGTCACATGTCGTATGTCTTCTTCTGACTAATGAGGGACATTGACAAAACAGGTGAAGAACAGTCACCTCCTCTTACTCGTACCCGCAGTATTTCTACTTTTTTTCCGAGTGTAACTTCATGATAAGTATTTAACTTAATCTTATAATTTTTATAAACGTTTTTTTGTTATTATCTTAAACTATCCTTTAACCAATGACAATTCAATTAACTTTCACGTAAGTTGATCTTAATTTTATTAATTTACTAGCTGACCCGGCAAACTTCGTTTCGCCCAAACGGTCCGTTTGTGTGTGATGCCGTAACTCACATACAGTCACTTTCTTGTATATATATATAGATTTAAGTTATATGGGCGGTTCCAAGCCCCCTTGTTCAATACCCGCACCATCCCGTCTTTCGGAAGGGAAAATGGTAGGTTCGTACTTAGTTTCATTGCTGTGCCACTCAAAGTTCAGCAAAATATTTAGGTCACAAACAATGCGCCACGCCCCTTGTCTGACGCCCATCAAATCTTATCATTATAATGACTCATGTATGAGACGACAGGGTACTAAATTTTAGTGTTGTCTGACTTATAATTCCGAAATTATTCCATATTAAAAATTTGAGTTGCATGAGTGGTGCCCCGCCCCCTTGTCCAAAAGCCACCCTATTCCCCCTGCCAAAGGACACGACTAAATAATAAGTTTATACCGAGTGTCATTCATGTGAATGCTATAGTTCAAAAGCTACACCGGAATTTAAAAAGTGCCACGCCCCTTTCCAAAACCCATTAAATTTTATTTGTGGAAAGACACGCTTACGCCATGACACTGTTCCAAATTTCAATGCTGAGCGACTTATAATTCCGAAGATATTCCATATCAAAAAGTTGGGTTGTATGGGCGGTGCCACGCCTCCTTGTCCAAAATACACCCTATTCCCCATGCCGAAGGACATGACCAAATCGTTACTTTGTACCAAGTGTCGTTGATGTGAATGCTATAGTTCAAAAGTAACACCGGAATTTAAAAAGTTCCACGCTCCTTGTCCAACGCCCATTAAATTTTACCAGTCGAATGACATGCTTACATAATGACACTGTTCCAAATTTCAATACTGAGCGACCTATAATTCTGAAGATATTTCTAATCAACAATTAGGGTTGTATGGACGGTGCCACGCCCCCTTGTCTAAAATAAACCCTATTCCCCCTGCCGAAGGACACGACTAAATAATAAGTTTATACCGAGTGTCATTCATGTGAATGCTATAGTTCAAAAGCTACACCGGAATTTAAAAAGTGCCACGCCCCTTTCCAAAGCCCATTAAATTTTATTTGTGGAAAGACACGTTTACGCCATGACACTGTTCCAAATTTCAATGCTATACGACTTATGATTCCGAAGATATTCCGTATTAAAAAGTTGGCTTGTATGGGCGGTGCCACGCCCCCTTGTCAAAAACCCACCCTATTCTCCCTGTCGAAGGACACGACCAAATCGTTAGTTTGTACCGAGTTTCACTGATGTGAACGCTATAGTTCGAAAGTTACACCGGAATTTAAAAAGTGCCACGCCCCTTGTCCAACGCCCATTAAATTTTACCGGTCGAACAACATGTTTACGCCATGACACTGTACCAAATTTCAATGCTATACGACTTATAATTCTGAAGATATTCAATATTAAAGAATTGAGTTGTATGGGCGCTGCCACGCCCCCTTGAAAAATGCCACGCCCCCTATGCTAAGAACCTTCCACACGGTGCCCGTAAACACACACGTAATATTTTATTAAAATAGGTCTGGTAGTTTGGGAGTCTATAGAACACATACGAAATTTATTTGATTTTTATATATATAGATTAATTTTTATTATTAATATTATTTTATATTATTTATTTATATTATTACTTTATATTATTTTGTTTTATATTATTTTATTTTATTTTATTTTATTTTATTTTATTTTATTTTATTTTATTTTATTTTATTTTATTTTATTTTATTTTATTTTATTTTTTTTATTTTATTTTATTTTATTTTATTTTATTTTATTTTATTTTATTTTATTTTATTTTATTTTATTTTATTTTATTTTATTTTATTTTATTTTATTTTATTTTATTTTATTTCATTTCATTTTATTTTATTTTATTTTATTTTATTTTATTTTATTCTATTTTATTTTATTTTATTTTATTTTATTTTATTTTATTTTATTTTATTTTATTTTATTTTATTTTATTTTGTTTTATTTATTTTATTTTATTTTCTTTTACTTTATTTTATTTTATTTTATTTTATTTTATTTTATTTTATTTTATTTTATTTTATTTTATTTTATTTTATTTTATTTTCTTTTTGTTAGTTCTAACTTTATTTTGACTTTATTTCAATTACTTTTCTTTCATTCGCTTTCATTCTTTCAGTTACAAACAATTTGCAATAAACTCAATAAATAATTAACAAGCAGTTATTGCTGTTTATAATTTAGTAGACAAGTAAAAAACCAACAAAAACGCAATTTTTCCCCCATTCATTTTCCCACTTCAATTAAATATCAATAACTCATACGCTCCGTTGTGCGCGTGCAATGCATAAAACCTGCTACGAAAAGACCAAACCGCATAAAAATATTTGGACTTGTGCTTTCATAATTAAGAAATACCACAACCAAAACAACAACAACAAGTAGTGACGGCATGAATGTGGTTGTGTGTGTGTGTGTGCATGATAAACATTTCGTCTGTCACATACGAGAATACGAATCAACCCAGTTTTGGTAGTGAAAATATTTTAACGAAATCACAGAGTGGAATGCAGCGAGTTGCTGACCACTTGCAAAATACAAAATCGAAATGCAAAAGGAAGAAAAAATCTAGTCGTCATTGCTTGGTTTGCGTATTATTCCGGCAACTCTGCTCGCTTGTTTGTTTGTTTTTTTGGCAAGCAAATAGTGCAACAGAAAAAGCAAAACTGCAACTTAAGCGCGCAAAATGGAAGCAAGCAAAACAAAAACAAGGCAATGCATGCAAACAACCACACCCACTTTGATTTGTAATGCGGTTTGTTAAGTGAAGTGGTCGCTGTGCCAATTCGAAGCATAAATAATACGACCGATGCGGGCGAACGGTTGGCAGGCGAGTAACCACCGTCGCCGCCGCTGCCACCAATGCAGGACAAATGGGTTGGCCAGCAATGGAGGCGGCAGCTGAAAGTGTTGTACATACATACATACATGGTACATGTGTATGGTTTTGTAAATTTGGACAAGTGTGTCTGTGTGTGTGTGGGTGAATGTACGCTGGTTACACCGAATGAATTGGAGTATGCAGACGGCAGCCGTGTATGAGTGTGTGTGTGTGTGTGTGTGCAGGATTATGACTGCCGAAAATGCAGGTTACATTCACGCACTCACCTAGCCGACCGTAACTGGACAACGTGTCGTTGGCAATTTGCTACCGCCAGACTTTCCTCTCCGACACACAGTTTGTTTGCTGCAAGTTTGCAGTGGCAACGCATTCAATGCACTGCATTTTCTGATTTAATTGCAATTTGCTAATTAATAAATGGGTTTTCGGCATTAGCATTAGGCAGAGTTGTGCTGCAGCCTCGTTATTGCATTCGCCAAACGCAACGCTGCGACAGTGTGCAGTCCAACTGACGTTGGTTTGGTGCCGAAAGTTTGCAGTTGCAATTAATTTTACAGTTCGCTGCTCTTCAAGAAGCTTTCTTTTGTGTAAACGTTTTGCCATTTTCACCAAGCAGCTGTCAGTTGTCAGTTGAGAATGAGTGTCAACAGTAACCAATTAGTTGGCTTTAAATGATTCTCAGTTTGGGAAAATTGTTGAGAATTTTCTAACACAATGAAATATTTGCAGCAATATTTGTGTTGTTAACATTTTTTTTTTGTTTTTTCACTTTATTGCTCAATTTTATTTCTTTTAATGAAATTTGAATTTTATTTCAATCAAACGAATTGGAAAGAACTTTGAATTTAATTCAATTTTGTTGGAGGAAGATTTGTTACAATTTGTTGTCACGATAACTGATAACTGGAAATCTGGATACAGTTTTCTCTTAATCAAAATAATGGAATCGAATTGATTAAATATTTTCTTAAATTAAATCAAAATTAAGTTTTTCATAAACAGACTCTTTAGACTAAAATTTGCTCTCAATTAAAATTAATTAAATAGAATTGATTATTTCAATTAAATTAAAATTAGATTTCAACTAAGAGACGTCGGATAATGTTGGATTTTTATGAAAAGAATCAATTGAATTGATTAGCTATTTATTTTAACTAAACTGAAATTAGATTTTAACTATCGGCATCTGTAGGGTTTCTCTTAGTCAAAACAACAAAAATTAATTAATTGAATAAGCATTAAATTAATTCCTCGAATTGAATTGATTAAATATTTATTCAAACTGAATTGATATTTGAATTCAATAAAAGGACTCTGGATAAAGTTGAAATTGAAATTGGTTAAAAAAAATGAAATTGATTTAATCGAATTGATTAAATATTTTCTTAAACTAAATTAAAATTAATTTTACATAAACTGTCTGTGGATAAAATTTGCTCTTAATGAAAATAATCAAATTAGATTTGAAATTGAAGTTAGCTTTCATCTAATAGAAGTCGGATGAGGTTTGATGTTTATCCAGAAATCAAATCGAATTGATTAAATATTTACTTAAATTAAATTGAAACTAATTTTACATAAACAGACTGCGGATACAATTAATTTTGTTAAAAACTAATTTTGATAGTCTAAATTGAAATTAAGTTTCATAAACGGACTCTGGATAAAAGTTGCTCCTAACCAAAAGAACCAATTTGAATCGATCAAATATTTATTTAAATTAAATTGAAATTAATCGAAATCCAAAAAAATAATTGAATTAAAAATTTTTTTATTTATTTCGACTAAATTTAAATTAACTTTCATTAAAAGACTCCGGATAAAATTTGCTCCTAGCCAAAAGAACTAAATTGAATTGATTTAATATTTATTTTGATTAAAATGAAATTAATTGAAATCCAAAAAAATGATTGAACTAAACTGATTTTTTACTTAATTCGACTAAATTTAAATTTACTTTCACTAACGAACTCTGGATAAAAGTTGCTACTCAACAAAAGAACCAAATTGTATTGATTTAATATTTATTTCAATTAAATTGAAATTGATTGAAATCGAGAAAATGATTGAATTGATTTTTTTATTTATTAAGACTAAATTTAAATTAACTTTTATTAACGGACTCTGGATAAAATTTGCTCTTAACCAAAAAAACCAAATTGAATCGATTAAATATTTATTTCAATTGAATTGAAATTATTTGAAATAAAAAAAATTAGTGAATTTAATAAGATTTTTATTTATTTTGACAAAATTGAATTAAAGATTCATAAAAGAACTCTGGACAAAATTTTCTCCTAACCAAAAGAACCAAGTTGAATCGATTAAATAATTATTTCAATTAACTGAGATTAATCGAAATCAAAATAATGAAGTTAAGTTGTCAATTTATTTCTTTCAACTACATTGAAATTTTCCTTCAATTAATAAACTCCGGATAAAGTTTGCTCTTAAGTAAAAGGATCAAATTGATTTGATTAAGTATTTATTTCAGCTATTTGAAAACTAGCTTTCAATTAGTACACGTCGGATAAAGTTTGTTCTCAATTGAAATAAAGATTCATAAAAGAACTCTGGACAAAATTTTCTCCTAACCAAAAGAACCAAGTTGAATCGATTAAATAATTATTTCAATTAAATTCAGATTAATCGAAATCAAAATAATGAAGTTAAGTTGTCAATTTATTTCTTTCAACTGCATTGAAATTTTCCTTCAATTAATAAACTCCGGATAAAGTTTGCTCTTAAGTAAAAGGATCAAATTGATTTGATTAAGTATTTATTTCAGCTATTTGAAAACTAGCTTTCAATTAGTACACGTCGGATAAAGTTTGTTCTCAATAAAAATATTAAATTGAATTGATTTTTTATTAATTTCAACTACATTGAAGTTTTTCTTCAATTAACAGACGCCGGATAAAGTTTGCTCTTAATCAAATTTAAATGATTTTTTATTTATTTCAACCGCATAGAAATTAGCTCTCAATTGATTATTTTCGAATAAAGTTGATTCATGAATGAATGAATCAGTGAATACTTAATTAAATCTATTTTAGTTGACGTTATTTTGTCAATTCAATTCAAGTACTTTTCGACTGGCTGCCTTTAGGACTTAATATGAATGACTTTCTGAAACATTCTATTACTTTATAAGGAAAGCCATTCTAAAAATTTCCACAACAGTCACAGACTTTCAATATTTATTCGCAAGCTTTAATATAAATGCTTCAAATGGACAATTAACTCATTCCAAATGCATTCATTCCCTGTACTTACTTTTCAATCATCACTGAATTTCTTAGAAAAAAATTAAAAGGATACAAATTTCACAGTCTGGTGCTTTAAAATTTCAAACATGCTGTTTTAATCTTATTTAAGCTGCAATTTATTTTTGAAATTATAATGTCTAATCCAGGCACATTTACATCCAAAAATAGGAAAATCAACTATAGGCCGACGCAAACCTTGTCATTAGGCGTTTTAAATCTTTGTAGGGTGTCATTGTGATTTTGATGACCTTCATTCAATTTATATTTCAAATCCCAAAATACAATCCCAGCTGTGCGTCTGCATACAACAAAACCACACACACAGACACATGCAAATGTATAGAAACAGCCACGCTGTGTTGGAAACCCGCATATTTCAAGGCTGCATGCGGTTGTGGGGGGGGTGGAGCGGAGCAAAGCAGGGAGAAATGAGAAATGGAGGGTAGAAGAACGAGGTCCTTTGGGCGATATGTACTACAATGCTTCGGGAAATTATTATTTCAACATCTTTACACGTAGTTTCTATTAAAATATAATCCGAAGGCTAAAGTTGCGCATACGCCACGTGGTACGCACCGGTCCCCAGGCACAGCAGTCTAGCAATGCTTTTTATGATAATCTGTGCGGGCTTATGAGCAGCAGGCGGCTTCAGCGGAGCGTACTGTCTGGATTTGAAGTAGGTGGGCGAGCACAAATTTGCCACAAGACGGTGTGCAAGGGGCGGGCGGGGGCGGAGAACAGCTTCAAACAGGCGACGGTTGGACGGATTGTTTGGCGCCTATTGAAGTGCGAATGTGTCGCTCAGACTGCGAATGTTAGTGGGCGGGCGTGAAAAATCCATTTAAAATCTTGGCGTCTACTTCGGCATCAACAATAATTACAACAACAACTACAGCAACAATAATGAGTTCGTCATTAAAGTTGCCGTTTGCCATTTCTGATGCGTTGTTAATGTGTCGCGTACGAATTATGTGCTTTACGTCAAAAGTCTGCTGCGTGAGCGAGAGTTGATGGCAACAACGACAACAACAAGGACGGCAGCTGCCTTCAGGTAGGCACGTACACACAACCACATAGAAGCTTTCCGTTTGTTAGTTGGCTGGCGCGCTCGGGTAAATTTAATTACGCACACACACACACATACACAGCAACAACCCAACAAGCAGCGAAATGCGTGTGCGGTGTTCACGCCAAACAAATTAAGTAATGTAATTTGTTATAATTTAAATTAATACGCTGCAAGTCTTTGTTTATATGCTGCGAAAATTTACATACACATTTTCAGCTGTTGACATATAGCGTTATTGTTGTTGTTGTTGTTGCTGAGCAGCACGTGCATAAAACATCTAAATTTTCTCACCAAAAATTATGCATTCGAATTGGAGCGAAATTTTCATAATTGCGTTTAATTTGCCTTTGCGTGCGGCACGTTGTCGGCCATAAAATGGTTGGTGCGCAATTTAAATTTTAAAATTCTAGTCGGCTACAATTGTACTCACCGTTATTTTGAGTCGCGCTATTGGCGGCGATTCAAGCGTTTCCAGTATGGCGGTGGCACTGTTGTAGTTGCCCACCAGCAGGCAATATTGAGCAACGCCACTCCACAGCTCGACCGTTTTGCTGCGATCACGTATGCCGGTACACTGGATGCCAATGCAGGACGAAAAGGAAATAGAAACAAGTGAGATGGGGAAACATGTAAAATTAATTGGAAAATAAATTTACATGGAAAATATTTACTTAAAATCGTAGCGTATTGAATGCTTAATTAGTTTAATTCAGAAATGGTGGTAGATGTATGTGGATATTTTATTTTTATAAAATTAAAAAAAAATAAAATAAATTATTCCAAAGTTCCAAAAACAAATTGTGTAAAAGCAAAAAAAATTATATACTGTCCAGTAAAATTTCAAAGTATTCAAAGTTTCTTAAAAGCATGTTCCCCACATATGTAAGAAATTCCCATTAAGTAGCAGCAACAGTCATCTGTGTTATAAATAATTGGCTAATTTTGCCCAAAAACTGCAAGCGAAATGTCACTAATCATGCGGCAATGTCGCTAATGGCATAATGTCCTTTATGCAATTAGCCTTTGCTTTGGCACTCGAAGCGTTGCATCTCAGCATCAAACCGCTTGTGCCGCCTTTGACTTGGATGCATCTTTGTTGACTTATTGATCGTTCGATTGCTGCCAACGTTGCTCGCTTGAGTGCAACTTTGAGTAGCAAGCAGTTCGATATGTTCGAACGACAAGTGCCAAACCAAACAATAAAAATCTTCAAGCACTCAGGCAGCTCTGACGAGAGCTGCAATGCATCTTGTGAAATGCCATTCGGGTCTTGACAATTGTGCAAACGAGTATAATGCGATTGTGGTTTGAAGAGAGTTCAAGTGGCTTGTGACTGAGCTGAGAGAGTTAGTGATGTTTGAACATAGAAATAAGATTTGCATTGAAATTTTTAAAAATAATTTTTAAAAATAATTTTACTGTTAAATTTGTTTTAATTTAATTTATGTTATAAATTTTTTTAATTTTGTTTTTTTGTTTTGTTGTTTGTTAAATTTTTGTGTTATAAATTTTTATGTTAAAATATAAAGAATTCATATATGTATATGTAAGTTTTTAAATTTAGCCAGTTTCGCATTTTTCAGAAATTATTTATGTAAATAAAAATAGAATAATAAAAAAATAATAATTAAAAATAGAAAAACAGAATTTTTGTGTTATAAATTTTTATGTTAAAATATAAAGAATTTATATATGTATATGCAAGTTTTTAAATTTTGCAAGTTTTGCATTTTTCAGAAATTATTTATGTAAATAAAAATAGAATAATAAAAAAATAATAATTAAAAATAGAAAAACAGAATTTTTTAAAATAATTTTTAAGTAAAATTTGTTTGTATTTAATATATTTTATAAATTTTTTTTTTTTTTAATTTTGTTTGTTAAATTTTTATGTTATGAATTTTTACATTAAAAAATAAAAAATTCATACATAAGTTTTTAAATTTTGTAAATTTTGCATTTTTGAAGAAGTTTTTTTGTAAATAAAAATAAAATAAAAATAATAAAAATGGAAAAACAGAATTTTTAAAACTAATTTTTATGGTAAATTTGTTTTAATTTAATTTATGTTATAAATTGTTTTATTTTAATTTTGTGTTTAATTCTTATGTAATAAATTTTTATATTAAAATATAAAGAATCCATACATAAGTTTTTAAATTTTGTAAGCTTTGCATGTTTTAAAAGGTATTTGTGTTAATGAAAATAAAATAATGAAATTAAATAATAAAAATAGAAAAACAGAATTAAAAAAAAAATTTGTATCTTGAATTTTTTTCTGTTTAATTTATGTTATAAATGTTTTTGGTATACATTTTTTTTGTTTTAATTTAATTTATGTTATAAATTGTTTTATTTTAATTTTGTGTTTAATTCTTATGTAATAAATTTTTAATATTAAAATGTAAGGAATCCATACATAAGTTTTTAAAGCTTTTGTAAGCTTTGCATGTTTTAAAAAGTATTTGAGTTAATGAAAATAAAATAATAAAATTAAATAATACAAATAGAAAAACAGAATTAAAAAAAAAAAATGTGTATCTTAAATTTTTTTCTTTTTAATTTATGTTATAAATTTTTTTGGGATATCATTTTTTGTTAAATTTTTATTTTACAATTTTTATATTAAACTATAAAGAATTCATATATAAGTTTTTGAATTTTGTGAGTTTTGCATTTGTCAGAAAGAATGTATGTAAATAAAAAAATAATAATAAAATAAAAATAATAAAAATAGAATAATAGAATTTAAATTTTTTAATTAAAAAAATTTTTTTTTTAAATTGAAGTTTAAAATTTTTTTTTAATTTTTAATTAAAATTTTTTTTTTTAAATTTAATTTTAAAATTTTTTTTTAATTTTTTAATTAATTAATTAATTTATTTAATTTTTTTAATTTTAATCATTTAATTATTTAATTTAATTAAAAAAAATTTATGTTACAAATGTTTTAATTTTAATTTTTTGTTGAATTTTTTTTATTTTTTTTGTTAAACTATAAAGAATTCATACATAAATTTTTAAATAAACTTTTTTTAAATTAACTTTTGCATTTTTCAGAAATATTTATAAATTTATATAACTAAAATTTATGTAACTAAACTTATATAACTAAAAATAGATTAAAAACTATTAACAGATGAAGTTAAATTTTATAGTTTTAAAGGTAATGTAGTTTAAAATTTTTCAATTTACATTTCCCATTCGTAAATTTATTAACGAACTCTGAAGGTTGTTTACGAATTAACTATGAACAACACAACTCGCTGGATTGTAACCGTTAAGGCTTTACTGCTTTACTACTGTTCACATAGTGAGCATGTAAATATGTGTAAATACGTGCTTAACATACAAGTATTACAGCCAAATGGCATACAGCCTCTACTCATTCCACGGGCCTTTTTAGAGTGGCCATTAAATATTTCAGTTCAGTGTTTTTGTTTTGCATTCGCTACGCTCGTTATGCAGCAACTGAGCATAAAGAATGTCTTCTTGTGACAGCCTGCTGCGTCTCTCCTCTTCACCTACCAGCTGCCGCTTTATATTTTCTATCCGAGTGTAAATATCCATAAATAAATACGCGTACGTGCAGCATTGCCTAGTTGGCGCAAATTTAATTAAATTTTCCATTTACAACAAAGCCAACCAAACGAACCAACGAACGAATGAACGAACGAAAGAACAAACACACAAGCAAAGAAATGCTCAACAGCAAACGGACAACATAAACAACAGCAGCAGCAGACTTCAGTTCGGTTGTTGATGGCCGCTTACGTGCCGTAGTGGCTTGGTTGGCTTGGCTGAATGGCTGCATGCTTTTCGGTTGACAGGCATCCTTGCGGTAGGGTTGCCTTGATTTAAATTTCACTAAAAAGCCGCATTACGCACGTACAACGCTGATGATGTGACGAGTTGTGTGCCATCCGCTACACACACACACACAACGGCTAACCATAACGACTGTCCACAACACAATTCCTTGGACGGTGATGTGTTTGGCATGGCGACAGCGACATCCACATCCACAGGACAAGGCATAGCTCACAAGTGGCCAACGTAGGAATCTTGCATTCATTACATTACAACTGGTTGGTAGTTGGTTGTTGGCAGTGGAAGGGGGGGGGGGAAGTTAGCGAACCGTGTGTGCGAGGAAATCAGTGGCAACGATGTTTACACGGCACATGACAACACTTGCGTACACATTCACTGGTTGTGGTCAAAGGTTGAAGAAATTGTTGATTTAACGAATAGGTTGATTCTACTTGAGATGGAGTGACCAGGTGTGCGCAAGTTTTGGTAAAATAAAGAAAATGTTTGTCTAAAGTTAACTGAAGGTTTAAAAGAGCGGACTAAGTAGGCCTCACAAGTTTAGAAACACAAAAATACTGAACATGTCGAATCAATCAATCTTTTGTTTCTTCTAAAAGGGTGACCATATTATTTAAAAAAAATGTTCTTCCTAAATTTTCTCTCTATAATTTCTTACCATAATGACCACAGAAGTTTAATTTATGTTTATGTTAAGTTTATATTAAAAATGCCTCACTACTTACCTGCAATATTTCATTGCATACAAATAGGCGCAAACGTGCTGACCAATCCAGATACGTTTCCAAATTGCACGTTTTCTTTGGATCCTGTGCACCTGGCGGTCCACCCGATGTGCGTGGTTGGTCCCATTTCTTCTGCAATTCCAATGCATCAACCAAGCAACAACCAAAACCAACAAAATCCAGTTGCGGCAAATTGACAAAATTCACATGAAAAGCGCAGCGTAAAATGGTTGATCGGAGTGAGAGAAAGAAAAAGAAAAAGCAGAAAAGTAGCAAATAAGACGCTTTGCATTTAACGACTGTGTGAATTTAAATGGAGGTCTGAGTAGTTCTGTCAGTCGGTCGTTACAAAATTTCGCCGTCGAAATGTTTTAATTAAAAATGTGCATAACCCGACATGTCATTGCTTGCGATGTTGTATTGCGGCTTGTGAGCCGATTTTATTAAATTGCATTAACGATTGCGAAGGAGTTAAGTTTGTGTTTGCTCATTCGCAATGTTCTTATTTGTAAATTTTAATTAAAAATTTACTCGCATCACAGGTCGTTGATTGAGTTTGTTTCAGCTGTATTTGGGGCCTTGAAGAAATTGCAAGTTATTTGTAAATAAAATAAAATAAAATAAAATAAAAAAAAATGAAATAAAATAAAATAAAATAAAATAAAATAAAATAAAATAAAATAAAATAAAATAAATAAAATAAAATAAAAAAAATAAAATAAAATAAAGTAAAATAAAATAAAATAAAATAAAATAAAATAAAATAAAATAAAATAAAATAAAATATAATAAAATAAAATAAAATAAAATAAAATAAAATAAAATAAAATAAAATAAAATAAAATAAAATAAAATGAAATAAAATAAAATAAAATGAAACAAAAGAAAACAAAATAAAATAAAATAAAATACGATAAAATAAAATAAAATAAAATAAAATAAAATAAAATAAAATAAAATAAAATAAAATAAAATAAAATAAAATAAAATAAAATAAAATAAAATAAAATAAAACAAAAGAAAACAAAAGAAAACAAAATAAAATAAAATAAAATAAAATAAAATAAAAAAAATAAAAAAGTGTTGACAACGAACTCTAAAGGAGATAAAAAAAGACTTTCGACTCAGATTTCTGCGAAGATCAAGTGGTTGTAAAGCAAATACAGTTGAGTCTGGATATAGTGAACTAATTAGAACTAATTATTGCAAGGCCTGTTCACAGAATTGAGGTTGGTCACTATACCAAGTTTAACATTTTTGTTCAAAAACTCATTTTATATGCTCAAAATACACTTTTTGTTTTTTGCTTGAACATTTTTTTCTATATTTAGAGGCTCGATGTTAAAATTTGGGTGTTCACTATATCGAGGTGTTCACTATATCGAGGTGTTCACTATATAGGGGTTTCACTATACCCAGACATGACTGTAAACATATAATCTTACTCTTAATCTTAATCTTGCAGTGCCATGGATCTAAACTCAGTATCTCCGTAGACAAAGGAGAAAACCATACTAGAAACTACTTAAGTGTAATTTGCACAAGCGTGCAAAATTCATTATCTTCATCAATGACATTCAGTTTTGAAAAACTTGAAACTTTTAATTGCTTTGCAAAATGTGTTCAGTAAGTTGAAAAGCATTGAATGCTATTTTCTATCACACGTTATCCTTGTTAGAGATCGTTATATCACTCATAGTTACTGCCACTTTTGTTATACTCCTTTAAATTTTTCTTATCATTCTCCATCAGAATTGTAAGAACAAAGACTGGCTTAATGAACACCATTCGTTTACATTTTGATTTAAGTCATCAAGTTTTAATTCAAAGCAAGTGGCAAAAATTGCATCTGTCAACTCAACACATTTCATTGTTTAACCATTTTGTGCACTCAATTCCACCCATATTTACGTTTGTCTCTCTCTTTTTGTCGGTCTCTTGGTTTAATTTTACACTTGCCTTGACAATCGCATGTAAAATGTAAAAATTAAAATCAAATTCTATTGCAGCAAACTAGGAAACCCACATCGATACACATTCAAGATATGTGTTGGTGATGTGTAGATTTTTGTCTGAATTTCATTTGTGCAGCTGCAGAGCTGTCACTGTGTTTGTATGAGTGTGTGGGTCATGTGGAATGGTGAAATTACACAGACTTAAAATACATACATCTACATCTATACATACATATTTTCATTGGAAAATAATCACGTTCTATGGAAAATTAGAATTTCATTTTTACAATTTTTCATTTCTTAAAAATCGATTCAAATTTTACAGGTAGTTTGAATTTGGTTTCAATTTGTGGTTTAATAACACTAACAGACTACTTGAGATTAAAATTATTTCTAGTTAGGATTCAAAAAGTTACGGTACAATGGGCTTAACACCAAATGAAAGGATTACCTTTGGATCTGTTATGCAAATACCATAATAATTTCATGTATTCTTAATGTGAGTGAAAAAACCTGCAAAATTTGGTTTTAGTTTGTTGCAAATCTAATTTACTATAAGTTTTTTTAAAAGAATCGCAGACTTATTTTTCATAAAAGTGCAATGCTTTTATCAAAGTAATCTATCTATATTTTTGTATTATTATTAGATCAAAGCGGATTCATCATAATCTGCTAACAATCAAAAGGATTTGCTCTTAAAATTTCTCTATCAAATATATAATTTTGTAATATTGAATCAATATATCCTTAAATGACATTAAATTAGTGTTTTATGAATGATCCCATGCATTTGTTGTTGTGTCCAAAAAAGATAGATTTTCCTTAATTTTAGTCAATTTATAAGTTTATTGCTCACCTGTTTGTCCAGCAGCACATTGCTACTGCATTGCAAAAACTCCTCCGGGCCAATTTGTTTGGCTAATTTCTTTTCGAGACGGCATAAAATTTGTGCGTAGTGTGATGCAGTGGGGCAGTCTAAAGTGTTGTCTTCAGGCTGGAAAAAGTAAATAAGACGATTCGAAAATTGTGTCATTTATTTCATTTTATTTGAAAAACAAATCCCAAAAAGCTTCATACGAATAATGGATTAGCGATTGTCATATGAGTCCTGGGAATTATTTGGCGTAAATTTACTGTTTTTGTGTTTTAGGCATTGCTGGGTTAATATTTAAAGAATACCTCATGAATGCGTACTGTTTGTGCTGGTTTTAGGTGAACAGATACTTTCAAAGGGTATAGGCCTCAAGGAAAAGAGAATGTAAGACGCTGTCTATATCCATAATCTCAGTGCCTTTAAGGTCCAAGGACCAATAGGCTTTATTTTAAAGAAATAAAGGGGTCTTTGTTGTGTTAAAAGCTTCGTTGAAATTATGTATGAAGCAAAAGCTCAGAAGTTCGAAAGTTATTAAAAAAAGGCGGAAGCTTTAATTCTAATGAAGTACCAATTTGTACCCATTTTAAAAACTATGAAATCAATGAAGCGGAATAATGAAATTTTGACACGTGATTAAGGAAATTTTGGGTTTTAACATTCTTATTTTTTAAGAAAATTTTATATAAATTTTCAAGCATATAAAGGATTAAAGTTTTCAAAGGACCTTTTTTATATATATTTGTTTTTACAAATAAAGAAAAATAAAATTTATATAAATTCTTGAGCGTTTCCTTATTCATTTGATATACATATCGCCATGTTCTAACGAGGATAAGTAGTTTTTACATTTTTGTTATTTTGTATCCCCTTCAAAATTTTGAGGTCCTTTAGAAATGAAAAACTGAGTACGCAGTATTACTATGTTTGGTCTCTAGTTGCACGCCCATGTGGATTTTTTTCGGTGTAAAATTTTGTTACAAATTTTTTTTCATTTTTGTACTCGTCTACCCGTTACCCGTTTGGTCCTAAACGGCCTCAGAAAGGCAAACGCCTTGTCTCAGTTACGTTGACCAATTGAAATTCTGCCAGGATAGGTGAGTAGCTAGCGGGGTTCACCCCCTAGGAAAGTCACCTCCGTGAATTTGCGACTAAGTTATTTAAGCGTCTTCTGAGTATCTGACGATGATAGATAGGAAGAGTGGAAATGAGAAGACTGGTGTCTTCGTTAAGCGTTGCGTAATTTTCTACTAGTTCGAACTTGTACTATGTTGTTGTTGTATTTGCATTGCTCCTGGATATAAGGATTTTCTATGTGCTGTTTATCACAACTGAGGGGAGTGTAAAGGATATGAATCTATCCCAAAATAATGAATGAACATTAGGTTAGTGATGATTATTTTGCTACCCGTCGTCGTTCGTTGGCATCGCTGTTGAATTGTACTGGATAATGTTGATGAGATTGGAGAAAATTAGAAGACAGGGAAATTGGGGAAACTTGGAATAGTGTGGACCCAAGCCTTAGGCGAGCATTGGACCCATTAACTTTGGAATAGTTAGGAGCCCAGAGCATTTATGCTTGAATGCACTTAGCTGCATTATTTATGAACATATCTGAGTATTTCCGGGCTAGTTTAGGGTATATGTTAACATTCAAGAAATTCAGAGACACTTCTTGGAAAAGTTTTTCATGATTTAAATACCAAGAAGTAATATCGAGACACAGCGTGAAATTCGGGGTCAAAAGGGTTAAAGACGATGAGTGTGCTTTGAGTTAAGTTTTGTGGCATACAGGTTGTTATGGCTAACAACTTCTGCCCATCGATTTGGAAGAATAAATCTAATCTAATATATTCTAACAAACCCAACCGACTAACGTAACCAACACAAGGCTTTGGAGGTCCTATGCTCTAGAGAGGAGGTAGCAAGGAACAAAAAAATATATACTTAATTTTAACAACAACGGTGTGAAACATTTCCTTTGACATCCACGACGCACCTATGCTCAACTTTTGTTGCTATACTTTTCTTCTTAAGTTTTCTTTACCTAAACTAAACATTGTTTTTCCCTCTCACACTTAAGAACATCTTCAGCTCACTTGAACCTTATGGTTTTTATGCGTTTGACCTAAATTGACCACAAAATATCCACACATTTGGCGCTCAAGTATTTTCATGATAGATTATTTGCCACACCAAATTGGCACAATTTGCTAGGCAACACAAAATGCCAACCGCTCAAGGAAGCGTGGTGCCTACATACTTATGTGCGAATGTATGTGTGTGTTTGTAAATATGGAAGGGGATAATGTATTTGTGTGGTCAAGCGGGGACTTTGAGGCGCTTACCTTATCGCCAGTGGTTTGACAGGCGCGTAAATCTTCTTCGTGTCTCTCCAAATCAGTCAGTCGGTTTAACAAGGCACTCAATATTTCGGAAACTACACCTTCTAAATTTGTATTGGAACATCTGTGGATAAATACAAAAACACACACACGTATATATATATAAATACAAATATACACATGTTGATATAACATAATCAAGTCGAGTGTGTTTGTGATGGATGCGTTAAGTGTTGGGCGACTCAAGTGGCACTTGAGGTGCCATGTTGTGTATTCAGGTGTGGTGTGTTGGGTGGGGTTTTGATTGGTTGATGGCTGAGACTCACCTGGCAACGATATGTTTAACATGGCTCATCATGCGCTCATCGCGATAATCGTAGGGAAACTTATTTGTCCACTCAGCTAATAAAGCGACTAATGACTCTAAGGATTCGCTATCAGGTACTGAGGATAACAGTTTGCCGAGCAGCTCATGAGGTCGTAAAAATAAACGCGACGATAATAGAAATGAGAAAATAAATTCCTGCACAAATACACACAAACAAACAAAGAAGGAGAAGATGAGAGTAAATAGAATTAGACACAGAAAATATAGAGAAGGGAAAACATTGTTTAGTGTAATGAGTATGGTTGTGTTTTGCTTAAGCTTAACTTAGTGGTGGCGGGTTAGAAGAGGGAAGTGGTGGCATTTGCTTGAATTGCCTAAAGCGTTAAATAGTCTTAATTTATTTGCTCAAGTAGTCTGGCCGACATAAGGCCGGCTAATCTGTGGTGGCATTTGTTTGCGCTGCCACATTGAGCATAGAGTGAAAAAGAGATACTTGGCGAGCATGAGAGAGAGTGAGAGAGAGAGTAAACGAATGGCAGTGGCAGATGTTGAATTGCTGTGGAAATTAATTATTTCAACACAGACGTTCGTTTTTGGGGTTAGTTGCGCTGCCAAAAAGGCTTTTATACTAAAGCGTTTTTGGTTGTGGCCCCTCTCTCCCCGTCTCTCTAGACTCCTCTATGGTTTATACATTTGGCTGCTAGAAAAAATTCAATTTTTTGCCTACAGTGTGTTGTTGGTGTTTGTACTAACGCTTATGGCTTAGCTGCTGTTGTGAAAAATACTCATGTTTGCGACACTTGGCAACCCTATGACAATTTCTTGCAAAAGTGCTCTGCCGAATTTTTGGCAGCGATATTTTTGCGGCATTGCTAGAAATCACACTTTACCATTTGCTGACTTTGATTCTCCATGCTACGGCCATATTGTTTTTGTTGTAATTCCTTATTTTGAATTTATGTGCGTGTTCGTTTGTATATGTGTATGTGTGAATTTTGTGCGCACTTTGCATTTTTGTGCTTTGCTGCCTCAACGTTTGACTGTGCCAGGCCGCCAAGAAAAAAAAGAGGAAAAGAAAAAAGTACACTGGCGCGAAAAAATGTGGCACACTCCATAAATTATTCATGCGCGCACAGCTTCCACATGAAATGCTAATTAAAATATTACACAAAAGCGAACGAAAAAGAGTTGACGCCAAGAAATGCTGCACCCAACAACATATATACACACCAACACATACACAGCAACAACGAAGCAACGAGTACTGCTGCAGCATTTTGCCGCGCAGAAACGCAGAAAGCAAGTTTTCCGTCTCTTATTTCGTGAAGTTGCTTTCTTGCGCTCACTTCTCTTGTCGAAAGTTGCATTTACTATGCATTGGTTGCCATTTAAGAACGGCAAGTCGCCTTAAAGTTTCGCTGCAATGCTTGACCCGCCACTGCGTTGCCGGTCAGTTGCAGTGTTTTCTCATTTGTGCAAATTGCTAATTAGCCAAAGTGCAAAAATTTTGCAGGTGAATGGGCGTAGGTGTACAAGACGGAGGGAGGGGGGTTGGGGCTTTGGTGAAAAGCGAAAGTTTTCACTCAACTTTGAAGGTTGAACTCTTTTGCATGCGGTCAAGTGGTTAAGCTCTGACTTGGAGCCGGGTGCTTGTTTCTTTGTGTGCGAAAGCAGCTGAAAACTTTTGCTAGTCGCTTTGAAAGATGCGCCAATTTTAACTGTGTGTGTGTGTGTTTGTGTGCAGGTGTTGATTTATGCGCTTTATGTAACGTTTCGGACGCACGTTTGTGCGGGAAATTCCTTTGAGAGTTCAGTTTAGGTTAAGTGGCTTTAACCCATTAAGCCCTGAGCGTTGCGTTTGCGCAACGTTTGGGAATTTCGCTACATTAAGTAATTCATAAAGATATAAGACTTGAAAATGGGTAGAATTGGATTCGAATTGATCGTTTTAGATTCTGCCATACTGAAATTTCAAAATTTTTTAAATATTCATATCTTTTTTCGATCCAAAGTCAAAGGTTTTTTTTTGGGGAATTTTTGAAATTCAATTAAAAATACTTATTCTTCAAACCTATCAAAATCCCTTTGTGGGCTGCATTTTGTAATGCTAAACTATTTAAAAATAAGTTTAAAAAAATTTTTTTTTTTTTAAATTTTATGTTTTGTATGTGACTAAGGCCCAAATTGCGTTTGCGCAACGTACCCTCCTGGTTCAGGGGGTGGGGGTATGAATTATTTTCTTGATTTTTTTTCTTGACTAGGTCAATTACTAAGATTGTGCAAAATTTTATGGAAATCGCACAAGCCCTTCTGGGGTCAGGTTTTAATGGGTTAAAGCCAAAAAACAAGTAAAATTGAATAATGAAATTTGTGCTGTCAAAAGTTTCATAGTTGCCAAAGCTTCAGCAGGAGATTTTGGTTGCATGTAATTATAGATTATCAGGATTATGACAGTCAGCAGTAAGTAAGAGCTTAAGGCAGCTGGCGTTTATATAAAATTCTGGAGAATTTCATATCTGTGTGCAGGCCAAATCCAAAAATTCATGGATTCATGGTAAACGCCAAATCAAGGTTCTTGATATAAGCTCGGAAACCAAAATTGTGTTTTCGATGTTAGTAAAAAATGGATGTAGCACACTTCTTCAATTAAGGGAATCCTTGAAATCCAAAATGTCTACATCAAAGTTTTTGAATTGATTTGACAGTCGTGGCTTTCATGTTAGTACAGAAGTCGTTGCTTCGTTGTTAGTACAAAATGAATGCAGCACTCTTCTTTAATTAGGAGAATCCTAGAAAACTGAATATAATCGGAAATTTTTCTGCAGTCATAATGTCTACATCAAAGTTTTTGATTTGATTTAAAAGTCGTGGTTTTCATGTTAGTTCAGAATGTATGCCGAACTTTTTGTAATTTAAAGAGTCTCAGAAATCTTAGTCTGACTTAGTCTTAGTCCTTAGTCCTTAGTGTACAGGGTTATGCAGATGATATCGTAATCGTTTGCAGGGGAAAATTTGAAGATACCCTGCGGGAAAGGATCATCTTAGGACTAAGGTTAACCAAGAAATGGTGCGGGAAGGTGGGGCTTAAACCACTATCGTACCATTTACAAGAAAGTATAAACTTGATGCTCTCAGACCAATCCGTTTGGATGGAATAGAGATAGAGTTTCAGAAGTAGGTGAAATATGTAGGCATCATACGAGATCAAAAACTCCACTGGAAGATACACATTAAAGAAACGATTAAAAAGGCTACGAGGGTCCTGATGACCTGTAGATCCATAGCAGGTAAAAGCTGGGGCTCTACACCAGCCATACTGAGATGGATCTATACGATCGTGAGGCCTATGATAACGTATGGTTCAGCGGTTTGGGTTAGTAGAACCAGCCAGCTAACCACCATTAGGGCGCTCAGTAAGCTCCAAAGACTGGCATGTGTTTGCATAACAGGTGCTATGAGAACGTGTCCCACAGCATCCATGGAGGTTCTTCTAGAACTTACACCTCTTCACTTACATATACAAACCCAGGCGAAGACGGACGACTGACGTAAATATCGGGGCCGAGGGCATCCTGAGTGGTAAAAAGATTGATATTCTTACGACCCAGTATCCCGAGATTGCAATACCGAGAGACACAATTGCGCCAAAGCTTTGTTTCACCAAAAGATTTAAAACAGAGCTTAGTAATAAAACAAGCTGGGCACGTATATCAGAGACGTATCTGATAGATCAGTACATGATTTCCTGGTACAAAGATGGATATGGACCGGGGATTAGATACTCGAAACCTACAGGAAAGCTGCCCACCATTTTTCAGTCGGAAATATACGCCATTGAAAGGTGCGCTCACTTCTGGTGAGGAAATACCGGAACCGGAAGATTGCGATCCTGTCAGACAGCCAAGCAGCAATCAAGGCATTAAGATCTTACCAGGTATCCTCGAAACTGGTGTCGGAATTCCTTATGAAGCTGAATGAACTTGGTTACAATCAGGTAGGGGTCCTCTGGGTTCCGGGTCCCGCCGGTATTGATGGAAATGAGCAGGCCGACAAACTTGCAAGAAGGGGGGCGTCTACAATTTTTTTCGGCCCAGAACCCTTCTGCGGTCTAGGCAAAGGAGCCCTATCTATCCTTTCTAGGAAAGACAAGATAACCATCCGGAATCAATACTGGGAAAATCAACCAGGTCTTGAACATTCCAAGATGGTTATTGGATCTTATAACAAGCAAATGTTCGAGGAATGTATGAGTCTCTCAAAGAATAATCTAAGGATTATCACAGGTATTCTGACAGGGCATTGTAGATTGAATTACTATCCAACAAAACTAGGTATCAGGGTGAACGAACTCTGTAGGTTCTGTTTGCAGGAAAATGAAACTGCAATACACATACTAGGCATATGACCTACACTAATACGCAAACGGTAAAAGCACCTGGGGGACTTTGTTATACCAGGATCGGACTGGGTTTCCAAAGGCTTAGGAAATATACTAAGATTCCTTTTCGATACTGGACTCACGGACGAACTGTGAAGGCCAAGAAGAGGGCACAATAGATAATTTAGGTCGCAGTGCACTTTCCCCGGCATTAATAATAATAGTCTTAGTCGTTTATAGAAGATTCTGGGTTCGCAATGTCGAACTTTTTGTAATTTAAGGAGTCTCAGAAATCTTGCTCTGATTTAGTCTGCGAGTCGTTTATAGAGGATTCTGTTATAAGCACTTTAAGTTCATAAATATTTAATTTCACTAAGATTGTCCATTCATTACTTTGATAGTTCAATCAGTGATTGAATGCATTTATTGTGATACAGTCTTCTGTTTTAATTTGAAACTACATGAAATCTTAGTATTTCTTTATGTTCAGTTTAAAAAGTAATTTCCAACTGAGCCCTTACGGGGGTCGAACCCGTGACCTTTGGATTAGAAGTCCAATGTGCTATCCACTGCACCAAAGAGCCGATTGAAAGTAGGGTTTTATAAACCGTACATGAAACTGTTTTGGCTAAATTTTCCAAGAAAAGAGAACAAACGTACTAATAGCAAACGATTTCAATTGTCTGCTTAGAGTCTGCTACAACTCAGGTGGTTTGCATATGAAATAAAACATGTAGTAAATATGTACCACTATATGTAAAGCTGTCAGATGCAACTGATCTGTCTTGAGTTCTTTAAATGCATTGGCAGTGTTTTGAAAATTAAACAAATTCAAAGAATGCTTCAAAATAGTTGAAACAACGATCATGTTGAGCCCTTACGGGGATCGAACCCGTGACCTTTGGATTAGAAGTCCAATGTGCTATCCACTGCACCAAAGAGCCGCTTAAAGTTACCAAATTTAATTTAAATTTTCCGATAACTTTTTTTTATTTTTTCAACATCCACAATGTCTGTATTTGGGCTATTTTTATGTCGAGACAGTTTTTGTTGCTCAGTACAACACGTTAGCCCAACCAAACAGCATTCAAGTGTGCACAGCTGTTTCAAGTCTGCTCGGTTATGTTTAAATATCACACGAAAGTTGTATAGAACATCAAGCAGTCGATATTTTTGTATATCGAATGGGCAGAGTTATAAATTAATTACGCGCTCATCAAACCGCATCAATGGCTGAGCCATTGAGTGCATTTGGCTGGAAAGTCGAGTGCTGCTGTGGAGCCTTGTAGACGCAATGCAAATACACGACTGCTGCCAAATTGACCAGTTCCAAAAGGAAATTGAAGAAGAAAATTGTATGCGAAAGAAATATGTATGAAACATTAAAAAAAAGTTCATAGCGTATGCAAGTGTGTGCAGGTATACTGAAGGTTTTTTTAATTAAATTTATTGGAAAAATTGCCCGTAGAGAAAGGCGTGAAGAGGAATCGGCGCGCAGGCCACACACAAAAAGCCGAGCGCGCGTACTCACAAATCATGAAAGCAAATATGGCAGAAAAATGGCGTGCAGCATGTATGATGCAATGGTGGGTGAGTGCAATGAGAGGAGGTGCAATGGGTGGTGTGGGGGCACAATGGCATGCGGCCATTCGAACTCAACTGCGGACTACAGGCGGTAATGATGAGACGGTAGCTGCAGAATTTTTACTGCATTCGAAACTTTATGAACAGTGCGAGCGAGTGAGCAATGCAGTGATGGAGAGAGGGAAAAAGGGAGAGAGAGAGATATGAAAAGAAAAAGTGAACGGCAGTACGTGCTGTGGTGCAGACAATTGACGACCGCAAGTTAACCCACGGCGGAAAAAGCTGTCGTTTTTTGTGCAGCAAATGGAAAACGTATGGAAACAATCGGAAGCGGTGTATGTACCAATGAAATTCAACCATGGCAACAAATGTTGAGCAGGAAGTTGGAAAAAAAATGAAAACCAATGCAATGAGACGGAACCAACCCACTCGGCTTAATGTGGCAGACAGTTTTGTTTGTGGAATTTATTTTAATAAAAGAAGACAATATTAAATGAACATGCATAATTTTAATGAACAATAATTTTAATTAATAACACTGCACAACAAAATTTTTTTTTTTTTTTAAATAAAAATTTTCGACAACGGATTCTGGTAGAGGGGGCCAACAAAAAATATACGTGTATCGGAGTTTTGAAAGTTAAGGTCTGAATTTTTTTTAGGGGGTGTCAAAGTTTTCCCCTTTTTGCACATTCTTATGATGAATCGGCATACGAAAACCATGTAACTTCACATTTTAGGTATATGATGTGTTCAGCAATTTTATGTAAAATACTACGAAGAACATTTTTGTGGAGCATTTTAACCCTGTAGCTCCTATTTGTATGGGTCAATTTGACCCTTATTTTCCAAAATGCAAAAAATGTCCTGTAAAACGGTACTTTTTGGGTCAAAATGTACCACAAAAATATTTGCCATTAAATTCTACTATAGGTCTCTGAATACATCAAACCTCAGAAATTAACTTGAACGCCAGAATTAAGCCAAAACTGAAAATGTGAACATTTTTTTTGTTGGCATAAGCGGCGGATAGAGAATATTATGCTCGCCTAATGTCCCTTCAGCTTTCGGCTCGCATTGTTGTTTTGGAATATTGGTTGCCCTTCTCTCTGCTACTCCACGTGCAAATTTTGTAGGACATTTTAATACTAATTTTGATTAAATACGAAATAAACACTTAAACACATTTTCAGTTTTGTCTTAATTCTGGAGTTAAAGCTAATTTCTGAGCTTTAATGTATTCAGAGACCTATAGTAGAATTTAATGGCAAATATTTTCGTGGTACATTTTGTTCTTAAAAAGTCCTGTGTTACAGGACATTTTTGGCATTTTAGAAAACCATGGTCAAATTGACCCATATAAATAGGAGCTACAGGGCTAAAATGCTCCAAAAAAATGTTCTTCGTAGTATTTTACGTCAAATTACTGCACACACCATATACCTAAAATGTGAAATTACATGGTTTTCGTATGCCAATTCACCATAAGAAAGAGCAAAAAGGGGAAAACTTTGACCCCCCCTAAACAAAATTCAGATGTAAATTTTCAAAACGCCGATACACGTATATTTTTTTTTGGTCCTCTCTACAAGAATCCGTTGTCAGAACATTGTTATTTAAAAAAAATTTGATTTTGTTGTACAGTGTAATTTGAATTCATAATTAATTTTAACGTTTAAATCGAACTAAAGGCTCTAGCAGTCACGCTCCACCTTTTCCCTAAACAAAATTTGTAAAAATTTTATTTTTATTTCGGTCAATTAACGTTTAAATATAATTTTGTTTTTATGTTTTTTTAATATTTTGTTTGCAATAAAAATTGTTCAACAATTTTTGTTGTATACTCAAAATTTCCATTATTTATTATAGCAACTTTGCTTACGGCTGGATTGGATTTACAGCAGAGTGGCACAACCAATGTACAGTTGCACTTACACGCTGACCCAAAGCGCCATTTTTTCGTTGTGTCTGTGCTTTGTTTGTGTGTGTGTGTGTGCTTGTGCACAGTGCAGATATTGGTTTTTGGTTTTGGGCGGCAACACAGAATTTCAATTACATTCAGATTTTCTCCTATCAGAGAAGTGCACATTCGGTGTACATGTATGCATCTGTGTGTGTGTGTGTGGGTGTAGGTGCGTGGGCATTGCATCTATCGTCATTCATTCGCTCGCTTTGACTGCACAACTCCTACAATGCATTTCGCATACTGCATTTGCACGTTCAATTAAAATTGCAGCTGATTAATTTCATGTTGCGGTTACAACGAATTGAATTCTTTGTATGTATTTGTGTTTGTGTGTAATGTAATTTTTATGCATTTGGATTTGTGTAAATACAAAAACAAATTTTTTTTATTTAAATACAAAAATATTTTTCATTAATTTTTTAATATTACTTTTCATTTGGTGCCATTAACTGAAGCACAAACAGAGCAAAGCGACAAAATTGATGGAGTGGTTAATTGAGAAAAATTTAAATACCCTGTAAGTTGTTGTATTTGTAATTACTTATTTGCTATCTACTGTTAATGTATTTAATGAAATGTATTTTCTTTGTATAAATTTTACTTTAATTGATTATTTTCTAGAGAACTTCATACCTTATCAAAATCGATGAGATTCTTTGGCACAAGAACTTCTATCAATGATTCCAATGGACCAGAAACTATTCTACCATTTATGTACATAATGCCACCGGATCCAAGCACCGAACTCTGTAAAGAACATTTGAAGAAAAGTTGCTGTTATAAACAATGGTGAAAAGAATTTTCAAGAAAATAACAAAATATTATTTTTTATTGTTTTATAAGCGCCACCTGGAATATTGCTTCTTCTTCGCTCACTTGGAGTTGAATAAAAAAACCACCCTTGAAGACTTGATTTAAGCAGCGATATACAGATGGAGGTTTCTGTTACATAAATAACTCTAAATGGTTTACGTATTGAAAGAGGGAAACGAAGCCTCACACAGCTTTCACCTCTCATCTCTTTGGATTCTACAGGTATAAGTATGCTGGAGGCATTCATTCCACCTACGCACTCATCATTGGGTTAGGTACCCACCTGCTATGAAACAGATTTAACCCCAGAACGGTCCTTAAATTAGTCTTGCATGCATTTTTCAGAAGTTGTACACTCCACAGTATTTGGTCTAAGTGGAGAAGTGGCCCTCAATGCCGAACGGCGGTTGGTAGTTTTTCTTTCTCACGTGGTGGAGTGTCGAGTCCAAATTGTGGATAGGTTAGGTTAGGTTGGAGTGGCAGCCTTATCCTGAAAAAGCTCACTTAAGCACAAAGAAATGGCTCGTTGTGATGCCACGTTGGGATGGCGCGACTCCCTCTTTCATGGCGCTATCTCCCTATCTATCTCCCTAATAATGAGAGTTGAGAGCTCGGTCAGGCTGATGTAGAACGAGGAGCCTAGGAGTTTTAATTTCCTCCTGGCCAAGGACGGACATTGGCACAAAAAGTCCAGGACCGTTTCCTCTTCGTCCTCGGAACGACAACAATGACAGAAGTCGTTGTGTGGTAACCCCAGCAATGCTGCAGGTGCGTTGTTCCACCCAGAGATCATTTGCGTCCCTGACATAAAGCTTTTTAAAGGTATGCCTGACCGACACAAGGGGGACGCCAACGGCTGTGTTCTATTGCATGATGTTTCCGCTTTCGTGTAATACATAACTCGATACTTGATTTACGAAAAATTTGCACGTTTTTCAACATTTAATAAAGCGCCATGAAATTCCATATTTTCCGACTTTGAGGTCCAATTACCGCGGAATTGTAAAACTTATAAAACGAAATTACATTGGAAAATAAGCTGTTAGGTGTTGTTAATGCCACAAAGTGAAAATCATGTCAACCGGTTTATTGGTTTAGAAATAACAATCGAAAACGTGAAAAAATACGAGAAAAATCCGAAAAAGGGACACGCTCATTTTTTGCGCAAAGGGAAGCTAAGTTTTAAAAACGGTTTGCGGATACGAAATCAACGCTTCCTAATTACCCTAGAACTGATGTCAGAACCAGAAAAGCCATTTTGCTGTTGATCAGTGTTACCTAACAATTGTATCAAATGCCTACTTTTCCTATAAATTTTCCTATACAAAATCTAAAAACAACCACAAAAGCACAGAACAATTTGTGAAGCAAACAAGTTTTCCATGTTGAAATGATTTGCGGTTTTTCTTGGAACAAAATAAAAAAAATAATTCCAATGTTCCACTGTAAATGTACACAAATACATATGCACCCACTACATTGTATATACATACATATGTATCTTGAAACCAATTTCATTTGTATAGTAAACGTAATCGAAAAATTTCTATCACAATGGCCAATCGAAAATGTTATGATCGGCATTGTTGCATTGTTGTTGAACGAGTTTTGCAATTGCACAGCACAACAGAAAGTTGTACGCACATATGGACATATGTATGTATGAACATAGGCCTATGCATGTAAGTACCATATGTACATGTGTTCATGGCATAACACATAATGTGAAAATTAATTTATTTTTGCATGCGTGAGCGTAAAATATGCCAAACCCGAAACATATTTCGCACAAAACTGATATCACGCAGTAGAAACTTATTTCGGCACATAGAAATCATAGTTGCTTTTGATATATATAAATTTGTTTACATAACAATGCACGCATATGTGTGTGTGTGTGTGTGTGTGTGGGCGTTCTCACCTCATAATTGACATCGGAGCGCGTGCGTTTGTATGAGTTCTTCGGTATGTCGTATTGCACAATGTCGCTGTCCATGTTGGCGTTGCCAATGCCGTAACCGGTGAATGTTGATTTAGTTGATTTTGCTGTTGAAACCTGCAAAATACAAAAACACACACACATATGTAGGCATATGTAGGCAAATATATGATTGTATAAAAATAACAATTGTAATGAATGCAAATGCGAGGCGTTTTTATTTGTGAGTATGCGAGTTTGTCGATGAGAAATAATTAAATTTAATTAAACAAATTAAAAACGAAATGAAATCGAATGAAATATTTTACATTTTCAGGGCAACCAGAAAAAATGTACAAAAATGTAAATAGATATAATAAACCAAGTAACGCAATACGGCACTTGAAATTATGTGTTTGGTATGTACAACAAATGAAATTTTATGAGTTGAACTTGGCCGACTAATTTGGCTGCTGTTGTGTTGATGTGCTGAATTTAATTTGATATTGTGTGTCAATCTGGAATTTCCAATTTAAGTCGGAAAATTATGTTTTGTATTTAGTATAAACTCAATTTCATTAAACTCAAGTTAATTTTTATGTAATTTTGGTGCTAATTAGTATCATTGTGGTGCCTTGAGGACGACGAAACTTCGGTGCACTTGAACTTCTCGGGCGTTGCAGGCGCATGAGCCTCGAGCTTCCGGAACTTAAACTATAGGACATGCTAGGCTTTGCGAAAGCGACGCTTCGGCTAACTAGTGGGAGCCTCTTCAACTTCAAAGGGCAACTTCAAACTTAACAGTAAAAGACCATTGTAGAATTGTCCTGATTTTGGCCCTGTAAGCTGTAGGACCGCAATTAGGAATGGATATCTTCGTTACTTGCTTTGCAAGGAGGAAGGCCCTAAACCTGCCAAATAAAAACGTTGATGGTTTGAAATATGACTTCAAATGGAATTATGCACAAAAATTGAATGCGAAACAGCCCCATTTCCTCCAAATGAAACTCTGTGTGCGCCAATGTACAAAGTACAAACTTTTGCCTATGTGACTGCGATTCTGATTGCCCTCTATACACTAGGAATTATGATATAATAAAATGGGAGCAGGGTACTTGCTGAACCTTATTTCTTAGCGCTGGAGGTGGAAAATTCTCATAAACATTGGTAGGGCTGTGTTCACCGAAAAACTCTCTATCTGTGTTCAAAGATTTTCCGAAGTCGACTACATAGGACCCTTTTTATATCTATGAAGTTATAGTTCTAGCAGCTGCCGTAGCTCAGCTGGCTAGTGCGTTGGGCCGCGAGTGAAAACTCCGCGAGTTCAATACTCCGTTGTGTTAACACCGAAAAAAAAAGAAAAACAACACTTTTTCTTTCGGCGGCTGTCCTCTCAGCAGAAAATGGCAAACCTCTGAGAGAAAAATTGCCTATGAAAAGGCTCCCAATTTGCCGTTCCGAATCGCCATAAAACTATAGGTCCCTTCCAATCTTGTAAAAACATTCGCACGCACAACACGGCTGGTTGCGGGTAGCTGGGCCTTAGTCCCGTAATCGGGCTGTGGTGCCAGTTAAGAAGAAGAAGAAGAAGTTCTAGTGACTAGTGACTCCCTCACCACTAATCACTACGTCACGCACTAGTAATCAATTTCCATCTTTCGACGTTCCCGACTTATGTAGGATGACTCCAATGGGGGATAAGTTACTGGAACTCGAGCTTTACAAAAGAAGATCCAGAGTGTCTGAGAAACTTGATATCAAGGGCTACCAGAATCACTCAACGGTGTACCTGGCCAAATTTACTCCCAACATATCTAATAGACAACAATACTAACATATCTAATAGACTAATGTTTCATTAACCATCTACTTTTGTGAAAGGTTGCCTCAGTACATCCTTCTATCAGCCGTGGGTGCCTGCCTTTTCTGATCTGTGGTAGCGCATCTGAGACTACAATATTATTTTCTTGAGGACTATAACGCAAAATACATTTTTTTATAAACCTGTTTTAAGGCCTGATGATGATTTTTGATTAGTTTTTCTACTTTTTTACATCTATAGGACTTTAACAAGACTTAATGTTTAGTGCTGTTTATGTTCGCCTGTTGATTTGCCATGGTAGACAGGTTGATCACAGATACGTTCATCGCTAGCTGCACCAGGTCATTGTGACTGCCATCTGTTGTCACCAGTCAACGAACGAACGAACAGTCAACGTTTCGGTGATATCAGTTGATGCTAAGTTGAGGTGAACATCAATGATGATTGGAGACTTCGCTAAGTTAGTGGTGGATGCACTGGAGTTTTGGATTTGGATTTTTGCGTTAAAACTTTCCTGGCCATATTTTCTGGTTTTTTCCTCTACAGGTGGTATTTTCTAATGAAAATATATAATCTTTAGATCTCTGACGGTTGCTGAGGATACATCACACTATTTTTTTTCCGTTTTTTAGTTAACAATCATGGGCAACGGTACATGTGAGGTGACTTTTTAAGTCACGCAAGGTTTCGTTTGCATTTCTATCTTGTTTTATGAGTAGCTACCAAGTAGTGTTGTGAAGTAAATTACTGTGTGATATTGGGAGTAACCCGAAGAAAATTCCCATATCCAAGCTCAACAGTGCGAGTAGACGTATAGATCAACAACAAAAAGGGTTAGATTCTACAAATTAGCAATGTTTATGGTTTCTTTAGATCTCAACTTCACCTAGAATAGCGAGGGTGGAATAATCCGAAAAATGTATGAAAACTATTGCCAGGTTGGCACAGTGGTTCACATGTTGTATGATGACATGAATTCAAATAGTATTGGAGTAATTAAAGTTGTTGCTGCTTTTGCCTATCTTGAACTACTTTACTACCATCAGCATTCTTAAATTTTGCCGAATAACAAAACAAATTAGTTTTTTAATAGCTTTCCATTTAAAAGATTTCTTGTTGTAATCATGTTGCCTGCTTTTGGGCGCTTATGCCGTTGCAAATATGCACTTAAACCTCTGTGTAGTGGGTATTGAATCCAGTGTATTGAGCACATTCTGCAAAATTTAATAAAATTAAGTAAATAAACAAATGTAAAATACACCAAAGCACAAATGAATATGGAGGTATAGATTTTTCCAATAAAATCTTAATATAGGTAATTGCTTTAATCGAAATGGAATAAATTTAAAAAATTATTACTAAATATTAAATTTTTTGCAATTATCAGAAAATAAAAAAAATAAAAAAAATATTATTAAATATCTTCCATTTATGAAATATTAAATTGTGTGCAATACGAAAGTAACACACTCTGCACAGTGGTCCTTATCAGTCGCATTCATTCAAATAATATCTGATGCACTGTGCATCGAGAATTCGCAAACTGCACCAGCAAGCGTCGCCGCAAAACGAGAAATTTCTGATTTGAAAATTCAGATTTCACTGCAACAAATGTGCAGACATTTGCATAAGTGTGGGTACGTGTGTGTGTGTGTGTGTGTTAATTTGAATGTGCGCCACTTTAATCTGTCTATCTGCGCGCTTTTACTCGATGCTCTGCTGGCACATTCGCCATTTGGGTGATAAAAATTTCAAATGCACTGTTGGAGTCATTTTTAATTGTCAGAAAAATGCATAGAGCACACTCTATGCTATCGCAGCTGTTGCATAATAAACGAATTAAAACGAAGGTTATTGTTGCCAAAGTGAAATAATATCGTTGAAACTTTGCTTGCTGCTAATTGTTTAGCGCCCCAGTTGTTTCGACAATGCTGGGCGAAAGCATTGAAGTTGCGTTGGATTAACTATGAAGCTAAGTGCACAGGAGGAACAAGAAAAATACTTAAACTTAAACTTTCTGGTAAGTTTCTAGTTTTTAATATTTTAAGTAAATTTTTGAAAGTGAAAAATTTTGCAGCATAATTTTTGTTCTTAGTAAGCATTTAGTATTTTCGAACGTTGCAAATGTTAGGAGATAAGCTTAGATGGAAAAATTTATGCGCCCTTGACTTGAACTCACTAGAGATTTATTTTTTTTGTCTTGGCAAGACAAGAAAGCTGCCAGAAAGAACAATTTTTGGGAAGCTGGAGAGTTGTACTAAAAAAAAAAAAAAATAAATAAACATAGAAACTATGCTCGAGAGAAAAGTTAATATGAACCCAGTGAAGGGGGCCATGCTGTCGTTCATTTTCTGGACTATGCGTTGAGTTAAAGATATATATATATATCTATATCGATATAGGAACTTTCTTCTAACAACCAATGATGCATTAATGAGCCTATTGAGAACAAAGTTGGTCAAAGTAGTAGAGAGTATTTTATACATTTTAAGTATTGACTCCTTTGAATATTTTCATAGCATTAAAACTTTGACCGGCACTTTTGGCTCGTCGCAATGTCAAACGCTTGACTGAACTCACTGCAAACAAATGCCGCCGCCTGTATGTCGACTGTCTGCTGACTCAATGACTGCTGTCAATGCAAAACTTTTCGCTACCTCTTCCCGGCGCATGCGACCAATTCGCGCTGTCAGCATTTATGCTGGCAGCGACAATGTTGACTTCGATTTGCTTCAATTCAATGAATATCAATGAGAAATTGTCTTTTAAGTGGTTGCGTGACGAGCGTTTTTAAAGCCATCGTTCCACAATTTCTGCCCTCCAGTCTTTGCCAATTATTCAGTGCAATTGAAATGTTTTGCACAAAGAAAAACTTGCAAATTGCTGCATTTTTTTTCACTTGCAATTCTCTTTTGTTCACTTTTACGGCCATTTAAAAAAGTCAACAACAGCAGCACTGGGCGACCATTAAAAGAATGACACGTGCCAGACACACACACATACACAAACAAACACAAACAAACATACAGACACAAAGACTGAATGCTGCGCAACACAAATTGGCAATTTTTGTTTGTCTGCTTGCGGCCAGCGGTGCGTATACGTAACGACTTTTCTCTCTGATTTCACACTCAGATGTGCTCGTTCGATTGTTAAATTTGCTTGATTTCTGGCATTTGATTGTTGCATTTCTATATATTCTATATTGTATTTGTTGCCAAATGTTTTCAATGCTGAAAACGTGCAACTTTTGTGTTGTTGTTGCCTCTTTTCGCCCACAATACAAACATTCAACGAATGAGCCGAATTAAATAAACGATAAACATGTAATGTTATTTTCTACTTTCTTGTCATGTTTTGACCGCAATTTGTTGAAATCGATACGGCTGCATGGGAATGAGTGCAAGCGGTGTGAAATCTCTTGAGGCACAGAAAAAAAAGGTGAAATTGACTTGGCGTTGGCTGGAATTTCAATGGCTGTTTGTTTGTTTATTGTAGCTAAATTTTGGATAGCTTAGTGAAAAAAAAAAAAAGCTTTGAAATGATGTTGTTGTTGTTGTTGCTGCAGTGTTTTTAGCCTTGAATGGCATTTTTGTGGGTTGGATGCAAGTTTTATGTGAAAACTGTTGAACTTTCGGCTTAGATTAGATTTATGGTTATTTTGTTATGATTTATTTTGGTGTTTTATTTATGATTACAAAGGTTGAAAATTTATAACGAATACGAGAAACATTTTTCGTTCCTTACAAAAAACTTCTATGCCGAAAAAACCTGCTTTGCATTTCGAATCGTATGAGGAAGCTGTACGCCAAATGCGGCTACATTCATTAATAAATGCCAACTAAGCCACACACAACAAAAACTGCACAAGACACACAAGTTTTGTCGTATTTCAAATCTGCGAATTGTGTGATGCAAATTTAATAGCCAAGGCTAGAGTGGCACATCTAAACTATTTATACACTATTCATTCCAAAGAAAATAAGTCGGCAATTTTTTTTGCTGCGCGCACACACACGGAATGTCAAATAGCGCGCAACTCAAGTCCGTCAATGTGTCTGTGCACACAATCACAACTGACACAAAGCAGAAGCGCGAACAAAGCGCATACAGCTGCAAGTTGTCGGAGCTGCATGAAGCAAAGGAGTGAAGTGGTAGCAAAGGAGCGCATAGCAAATTTGTTTTATTCATTGCATGATTACCATTAATTTCAATTTGTCAAAGTGTCAGAAACGCGCGCGCTCACACTCACACACACTCAAACACACTCATACATACAACATTCAGCCTTAAGTTGAGCGCTCGTGTATGGTGTGTTGCTCATACGCACCGTGTGCCCGCACGCTTTGTACGAGAACTGGCAACGAATATGTAAATGGCAGACTTGCCAGCAGACTGAGCGCCTGCCACGACTGCTTGTCGCATGTTCCTTTCCCCCGTTGCCGTTGTCTCTCGTTACTCGATATCTTTGCGCCGCTGCGTGTGTGTTATCTTTGGCGCTGCCATTGTCGTCGTTGTCGTTGTCCTTGTCGCTGTTGCTGCTGCTGCTGCTGGTTGTGGCGTTGCGGCTCGGTAAGTCTTTTTTGTGTGTGTGCTGGCCTTGTTGCTGCCACTTCTCGCCATACCATAACGTATTTGAGAAATGGCAGACATTTGTCTCAATGCAGTAAATTGTTCGAAAAAGTAGATATGTCCTCACACACACACAACCACACACACTCTCGGCGCAAAATATTAATTAACAATGCATTCCCCGACAGAGCACAATTTGTCAGCGCGGCAGTGCAAAACCAAACCAAAATACAAAAACCCAAAAAAACCTAAAAAAATGTCAACCAACTTGAACACAACGCAGACACATTGCGAGTTTGAAATTTTGATTTACTGATATTTTTCGCCTGTGTACACATGCATGTAAATTACATTTTAGTTTCATGCTCGCGACGTGTACGTGACTGAGCCGCGCTTCTGTCTGTCGAAGCTCGGCAAATGTCGAATCGAAATATTTAGTTTGCGCCTGCACAGAAATTCACATTCACGTACGAGACACTTTGCAAGGACCAAAATAGTGGCGTAGGGGCGCGGGGGTGTGTGAATGGAGAAATTGAGCGAAAATTATTATTGAATATTGCCGAAAATATTGGCGCACATTTTACAGTCGAAACTTGTGCATGTGTAGTCAAAGTGCGGAGGAGCTCAACGTGACTACGAAGTGGCTTTGGGGCGAATTTATGAACATTTCCTTGGTGCTTCTGCCTCGTACAAGTACTGCAATCAGTGTACATGTAGGAATTTATTGCTTTATAACTTTGGCAGTGAGTTATTGAGTGAGTTACAAATAAAGTAACGTAACAATTTGAGAGATATTGAAAAAAATTCCAAATACAGCTGAATAGTGTTTGATTTGTAACTAAGCCAATAATTTTGTAGTTTTCTTTGAAGTAGTCTATAATTTTCTGGTTTTCATTTCGTTAGTCTAAACTAAAGAGCTGCACAAAAGGTTCTTTTGTCAAGTACTGTACTGTCGAGGTGACAGCAAATTCAAATGCTCAAGAGTTCTATTCTGCAACAAAGCAAGCACTGCATCATTCGAAAACCTTTTCGCTGTAGCAGCGACAGTGCATGTGTTCTGTTGAGAAGCAAAACATCAAAACAGAAAGCTATAATGAGGTTAAGTAACGGTAAATCACAGCAAGCACACCGAGTGAAGCAGAACTTCTACTTCACACCGAGTGAAGTAGAACTTCTACGTATACGCCTATGTTACGTATACGCCCCCACACACACGCTTAGCATACAACATACTAATAAGTAAAGTCAATGCAACTTGCTAATTAATTTGACATTAAATTCTATGGATTAAACCATTTCACCAGCAGCACCAGTGCTTCTTCTTCTTTTACCCTTTAACAAGCATTTTACTGCATAACAAATCAAGAGTGAAGTAGAACTTCTACTTCACACCGAATGAAACAGACTAAATATCAAAAAACATGTTTTAAGCCTGCATTTTTTTTACATTAATGTTGTTGTAATGCTTGAAATGCAGCCCAGATTTCATACAAAATACCAAAAACAAACATCAGCTACTCCGATCGTGCAAAACAAAACACCGTATGCTTGAAAATGTTCTACTTCAGTGCTTCACTTCAGTCTTGTTCTACTTCAGTGTTGTACTACTTCAGTGCTGTTCTACTTCAGTCTTGTTCTACTTCAGTGTTGTTTTACTTCAGTGTTGTTCTACTTCATTGTTGTTCTACTTCAATGTTGTTCTACTTCAGTGTTGTTCTACTTCCGTGTTGTTCCACTGCAGTATTGTTATACTTCCGTGTTGCTCCACTGCAGTAATGTTCTACTTCAGTGTTGTTCTACTTCCGCGTTGTTCCACTGCAGTATTGTTCTACTTCAGTGTTGTTCTATACTTCAAGGTTCTTGAAGTTCTATTGTCGTTTCGTGCAGTAATCGTATGAATATCAAAAGCTTTCTTCACTGCAATGCTTGTTTTGTAGTGAAAGTGAAGAAGAGCGTCAGTATTTGAAAGCACAGCGATGGCTTGCAAGTAATTTTTATAGTGCTTGCGCCGCTCTTTAGTCTAAACATACAAGCGGAGAGACCTATATGGACAGCAGGAATCCGGCAAAACCTAAGAAGACGTTGGCAAAGAGATTTCCACACTCATTAATAAAATACCCATCTATCCAATCTTATTTCTCACTTCCAAGTCATCAGCTGTGCTTTGAAATACTGTATTTTTCCTTCAGCGATGACAACCTACCTAACATCTTCTAGGATGTAATGTGTGACTAATGGTGTGTTGCAGGTGGCAGTTAAGGTCGATATTTGTCATTCACTCTCGGATAACTAAACACACAAAAGGTCGTCGCAAACGGGTTGATTGATGATGATCAACATCAGTTGATAGAAATTCGGCAGTAGTTTCTATGCCATGGCTTCTATGAAGATTTTCCATGAAGATTTTTTAACACAGCTGCTAAAGCGGAAACACATTTACAGCTGCAACTGGCGATTCCTTGAACAAGTAAGTCTTAATTGTAAGCTATCATTAAGGGACAAAGTTTGACAGAGAGAAATTTGCAGCAACCAATCAATGTAATTGGAATCCAAGTGAACACAATTAGCTCACATGTGAGTAATTCAATTCAGCAAAAACCAAATCGGTCAACTTACAACGAACTAACTCAGTGAAATTATAGTTGGTAAGAAATAATCAGATAAGAAATTAATTTTTGCAATTTATTGCAGACTTGAACTAGAACTTTTAGTTGCTCTTGGGAACAATTTGTTTTATTACTTTGTTCTTTCGACCTTAAGTTCAAATCAATATTAAGGTTTTAGAAGCTATCTTGAACCTTTTCGTAGGATTTATTTTTTTTAAGCTCACAAGTGAACAATTCAATTCAGCAGAGACCAAATCGTTTAACTTACATCGAACTAACAGTTCGTTATAATTCGTTCAGTTATAATTGTTAACAATTAATCAGATAAGAAATGAATTTTTCCAATTTGTTGCAGACATTTGCTAAAACTTTTAGTTGCTCTTGGAAACAATTTTGTTTTATTAATCTGTTCTTTCGATCTTAAGTTCAAGTCAATATTAAATTTCTAGAAAAGATCTTGAACCTTTTCTTAGGATTTGCTCACAAGTGAACAATTCAATTCAGCAGAAACTAAATGGCTCAACTTACAACGAACTAACTCATTGAAATTATAGTTGGTAACAAATAATCAGATAAGAAATTAATTTTTGCAAATTATTGCAGACTTCAACTAAAACTTTCAACACTTGGAAACAATTTTGTTTTATTAATCTGATCTTGAGTTCACTTCTTTTGATCTTCAGTTCAAATCAATATTAAGTAAATTTCTTTTAGTTATCTTGAACCTTTTCGTAGGATTTATTTTATTTAAAGTTCCAAAAGCAAATCTGTAAAGGCCAAAGTAAATCAAAATTGTTCTATTTTTCCGATTAAGCAGCAATCACAAACCTACACAAAAAATGGGTCAACTATGTATGAGTTTTTGTTGGAAATACTTTAATCAAGAGAAATGCGAAGTTTTATGAAAAACTATTGGTTAACAAAGAAGTTATGAGCTCTTAAAATACGATCTTCCAGCGTTGGAAACAAAATTTTGTACAAAGATAAAATTTTTGATTTGGCTTTGAGGTTGAATATCGAATCGTATCGAAAACCTGCACAAAAAATGGGTCAACTATGTATGAGATTTTTTTGGAAATACTTAAATTAAGGGAAAACCGAAGTTTTATGAAAAACGATTGGATAACATCGAAGTTATGAGCTTTTAAAGTACGCTCTTCTAGCCTTGAACAAAAATTATGCACAAACAGACAATTTTTGTTTTGACTTTGAAGTAGAATATTTCAAAATAAATTATGAGCAGCTCTCTAAAAACTACTACTACCAAAATTGTGCTGATTATTATCACCTCTGAGCTGTACCGTTATGATGAAAATGAAGTAAAGAAAACGAGTGAACAAAAAGTGAGTTCAAACTTTAAAAGTGATTTAAAAAGAAAGAAGGAAGGTTTTCGGACCATTCCGTGTGAGTGATGGAACATATAGAATTCGTTTTAATGACGAACTCCTAGCTTTATGCCAAGGGGAAGATGTCGTCAAGCCCATCAAAGCGCAAAGAATACGTGGGTTAGGCCACATTGAGCGTATGGACAATGAACGCCCACGAAAAGTCATAGTCGCCTATAACTCGCCAGTTACGAAAGCAAGAGGACGCCCGAATCTGCAATGGTTTGACTAAGTCATCTCAGACCTGAAGAAGCTGCAAGTTAACAACTGGAGGACGGTGGCCAAAAATCGCGAAGCCTGGAAGAAAATTGTGAATGAAGCTAAAGCTCACCCCGAGCTGTAACGCTGCCTGATAATGATTTAAAAAGAAACACTAAATATCACTTTTGAATTTTTTTGAATTTTCGTTTTGGCAAATATGTGCATTACGCTGCATTATTGGCATTTTTCGGTGAAGACTTAGTGGAAATTTGCGTAATTTTCACCGTTTGGTTGATAAATTGTGTTGAATTGGGTTGAAATAATGCTTTGCTGTTGACGGAAAAATTTGTTGAAGATAGCTTCAGAAAATCAATAACGATTACTATTATATTCGAAATAGAGGGGTTAATCGAGTTTCGACACTACACTTTGATTTGTTTTTGTACAAATCCAAAAGTTGGCAACCTAACTACTTCACTTGTATGAGAGGCGCCCTCTGGTGTCGAATTTTTAACTTTAATTAATTTTGTATTTTTTGCATTCAGAAATGTTGGCGATTCTTGAATAAATCATTCAAGTCGGTTTAGTAGTTTTCCAGATACAATGCTTTATTGCCTACTTTGCTACATTTAGAAGTGTGGAGCCAGTTCCATTGAAAATTCCAAGTTTTATATGGCAGCCATCTTAAGAGTTGGATTTAATGGTTAGGTGTGTATAAAAAAACATTCGGAAGTGAAAATAAATGGGGGTCAGTCTTATATATGGTACCTCTGGGACCAACCTGAGAGGAGTGGGAGCACACTTTCTGAAAACAATGATTTTGTATGGGAGCTTCATTAAAAATAGGAGATAGGGGATAGATATGTTCGAAAGAAATATTCAGGAAGAAAAATTAGTGGGGTCAGTCTAATATTTTAACCCTCTAAGAGCAACTTTTGAGTAGCTGTCGAGCATATTATCGAGATTTTATTATCAATCACTTTTGAAAAAAGCGCATTATATATAGATATACACATAAATACATACATACATTTATATTAAAATAAAAATATTTTGAACGTAGCTTTTATAAACTAAGGTAATTTTCACTGTTAATATGAAGTTTTTTCAACTCCGTTTGTATGGGAGCTGGTCGAAGTTTTGGTCCAATTTCATTGAAATTTTGCACAGCAAGTTCCTTACTCGCACAATAACTATGTACCAAATTTCAATAAGACTACTTCTTATATTCATGTCATTCCGCTATTTGAACTCGCAACACTGTTGGCAACACTATCTCGCAACCTCGCAGCACTACGTTGGCTTCTTGAAAAATTCCTGTTGTGTTTGCAGAGTAGAGTTCTGTTGCTCAAGATTAGTCAAGAATCAGATTGAAAGGCCGACTTTGTGTTCACGGCGAACTATTTGCTTGCACTTTTCCAGCAAATTCTGTTGACTTTACCCAAATTGAGTTCACTTTATTTACAAAGAGTCGACGAAAATGTTCATTTACTTAGCGCCCACTTCATTCTACACTCTGACCTTTCATTAAAGTGCTCAAGTGCCCATCGTCCCATGTACCGTTTAAAAATGCATGAAGCTCCGCATGTGCGTGAGCGTGTGTCTGTGTGTGTGTGTGTGTGCGTGTGTGTGCGTGTGTCTTTGTGGGTCACTTCTTTGCGCCGTTACATGGCAAAGTGACAACAGCAACAATTACAATGACAGCGACAACAGATAAAAAGCAACATGCTTACAACAAATTGCCATCAACATTGCCTTTAGGTGAAGAAGGCGCAGAGGGGGAAAGCCGCATTTTCAATTAAATATAATTAAGTGCATGTCAATAATTACATTTTAGCCATTAAAAAGTCATTTAAGTATTTTATTGCATTTTGCCAGAGCATAAAATGCCAACAACAGCTATAACAACAACAATAAAAGCAACAAAAGTAACGAAACTGTGAAAACACATTAACGATTTTTGCTACATCGACAACAAGCAAAACAACAACAACAACAACAAATAAAATAAACGCAGATTTTCACCGCTCAGTCACACGCACACATTGAGAGACACACACACGTTTATAGATGAGCGCATTGTGGCATGTTTGTTTGTTGTAACGGATCGATAGCATTGTCAATTTTAAATTGAGCCACATTAAGCGAAACCAAGGTGGGCATATGTAAATATGGCCAAAATGACCACCACCACCACCAACAATAACAACGAAAATTACAACACTGACAACGACAATGTTGTCTTCGGCAGCTTGTGGCATAAACAAACAAACACACACACATATATATATATTACATATTGCGGTATCTGTTTGGCCGCGAGTTGTTGCAAGTCGCACTTATCTGTGGCGCGTTTATTTTTGTTGTAATATATTTTTGAATTTTTAATATAAAACAAAAATTGAATTTATCACTGTTGCCTTTAATTATGTTGCATTTTAATGAATTAATGAGCGCCAAAGTGTCAGCGAGCGCGAAAAGTGCTCTTTGTGATTTATGCGACAATTAAATCGCACATAAATAAAGGCACAAAAACCGAAAATGTAAAACGCAGAACAACAATAACAAAAATCACTTATATCGCCGAACGAATGGCGAACGTTGCGGTGGGCCGCGAGTGGTTGGTTGCATACAGCGTTGGCTGAATAATGAGATGACCAAAATCGAATATGAAAGTCAAAGGGATTTGGAAAAAATGTCAACAACAAAAAAATGGGGTTTTGTGGCTTTTCGATTTCCGAGCAGAAGCAAACTAAAGAGTCAAGGAGAAAGAGAGAAAATGCTGGAAATAATCAGAATGTGTAAAACGATTTAAAAGCCCATAAGGGAAATTACGCGTGTGTGTGATCAGTTTAAAGGTTGAGACTAAATGTTTAGTTCATCCATAGCGTTTAACATGAACTATTCATTAAAAAGGATAACATTGAATTCAAATTAACCTCTAGCAGGCTAGTCCGCCTGTAGGCGGCGTGTAATTTTTTAGCTTTAAAATTCCAAACACACCCATTTTTTGTTTTAAATCGCCGAGAAAGCTTTAAAAAACAAAATATTTTTTATTGTTGTGATAATATTTTCGGCACCATGATCACTTAAAGCGTAAAATTTGTGTCAAACAGGTGTACAACTAATTTTTGAAACGTTGTGATTTTCAAAAATTAATTTAAAATATCTATAGATTTTTGATAAAGCTAAAAAAAATACTGGTAAGTAGATAAACGTGTTCTTAATCCAAAGGCGTTTTAAAAAATAGTGTTTTAAAAGTGAAAGGTTACAGAAAACTCTTCTAATCATTGCCCGCCTACAGGCGGAACTGCCAGGATACGCAAAATTCTACGACCTTTGTTGCTCATATTGTCCTTTCAATTGTTTAGATATGCCGCGACGAAAAAGTAATAAACTATCAAATTTATCTAATGGAGAAATTATGGAATTCATGGAACGCATGCATTCTAAACTCTAGTCTAATGAAGAATCAAATGGAGATTTTAGCGATGATGATAATGATGATAACGATGATAGTCCTTTGGCTCCAAATATTGAATATGAAATTGATCAATGAATTGCGGTAGACAGCATTCCATCTGTTCATTTGCTCTTTAATGTAGTAGACAAAGGTTTGAATATCAGTAACCCATGCAATATATCTTCAGTAACTACTTCTCCATAAGTCATTCATCAGCGATTACAACCAAACGTGCTGAAAAACCACACTCTGCTGAACAAAATTCAAAAATTCGATATTCGAATTCGCCATTGCCATCGCAAGAAGAAAGCCCATTTTTGTAATCTCATGATCGTTTGTTTTGTCGGAAATATAGCTGAAATTGATTCAAAGTTTAAAGTTTATTGATATGGCATTGGTGAATACGTATCTACTGCATCGATGTATTCATGGGGCGACCATGTTCGAACTTCCTAAATTTCGCAGAGAAGTAGAGTCTGTTCTTTGTCAGAAACTGCAAGGACAACGTAAACCATCCGGTAGGCCGTCAAAAAACCGGTCACCACCACAAAAGAAGACTTACACTATGATCAATAAGTACCGGGACTGTGTGTTTTAAATTTTCCGCTGTTGCCTGATGCAGGTCGGTAGGACCTTAACTTACATGTGTGTCAAATTTTGAGCGGGATTGCATCATTAGTTTTTGTTTGGCAGCTGTTAGCGTCAGTCAACTTTTTGTACTTCGTCGTTTTTTTACCTGCATCGGGCAACGGCGGAAAATTTAAAATACACAGTCCCGGTACTTATTGATCATAGTGTACATACCGCCTTCGGATGTACACTTTGACGGATATAACCATTTATTTGATTTTTTGGATCGCAAGTGTAAACGAATGTGCAAAAACCAGAAAATTTAGCAGAAAATAACATTTCAACGGCTGACTTTTCTCTTCACACTTTTTAATTCGTTGTCTCATAATAATACAAATTTAAATCAACGATATTGTATTTTATTTTTTCACTCCTAAGCCGGCAGGTCTGCCTACAGGCGGTGTACCTTTTTTCTCATCTGGAAGCTAAATTATTCATCAATTAGAAAAAATAACTTCATTTTCGACTTTTCTGATCCAAAATATGACCGTCTTTAATTTCTTCATCGAAAAAAAAAATTGGCCTGCTAGAGGGTTAAGTTTCTAACAAAATTTCAATTTCTTTCATTCAACATTATTATTCATAATTTTTCTTTTAATTTGATATTTGTGCCAACAAAAACATTTTGCGAGAAGCGCTTATCCTTCTCGGCGGTAAAAATCGTCAAGAAATCTTAGGAGGCATTATGTTTGTTACTGGGATGTCCGGACATTACTTCTTTCATCTTCCACTTGTCCGACTGTACTGGCTGAGTTTCACATCTTACAAAGAAAAAAACCCCAAAAAATTATGCCGAGGAATGTTTTCAGGGAGTACATGTACTGCCTGAAAGATACTTACCAGGTATGCGCCTATGAAACGGTAACGACATCTAGCGGTAAATAGCCGAATATTTATAAACTTCGGAACCGTACCAAATGTCATGTTGACTTCTTCTGTCATATGTCAACAATATTCAGTTCACAATTTGTCAAGGTTTATCCAACAACGCATTTGCGGACACAGTTAATTTTGTGTTACCATTTGAAGAAAAACGCTTTCTCAAACCTGGTGAAACGGTTAACGGTGAACGTTACCAACAACAATTGACCAAACAAACGCCCAGAATATGAAGCCAGGCAACACAAAGTGATTTTCCTCGATGACAACGCACCACCACACCACACTAGAGCCACCAAAGAATTGGTTGCATCGTACAATTGGGAAGCTCTTGCTCATGCGGCTTACTCACCAGACTTGGCGCCTTCGGATTATCACATGTTTGCATCGATGGGCCACGCATTAACGGAACAGCGCTTCAATTCTCACGCAGAAGCCAAAAAATGGATCGATGATTGGTTTCAAGCAAAAGACGAAACATTTTTTTGGCGAGGCATCCATAAATTGCCTGAGAGATGGGAAAAATGTGTAGCTAGCGATGGCCATTACTTTGAAGAATAAAATTGTAATCATTTCCTCTCAATAAACGTGTTTTTTCAAAAATAATTACCGGTTTTATAGGCGCATACCTGGTAAATGTCATAGCTGACAATAGACACTAACTTGAATGAAAGGAAGCCTAGTACCGTTTGAAATCATAATTGCCTCCCATAATTTTTGCACCTCCTTTGTGCACCAGTGATTGTAGTTTTTTGTAAATTTATTTAAATTTATTCATCAACCTAAACCAAGCGGGGAATCAGCTAAAAGAAAGTCAGAGTCTTTGAAAAACTTGATGACAAGGGCCGGAAGATCACCCAATGGTGGGACTTGTTATATCTACTTTAGGTAGTCGTGACGCTGACCCGTCCTTAGTCAAGGTGGGAAGTAATATGTGAGATTCAATGGGCCAAAACATCTAAAAGCCTGGGTCCTTTGGAAACTTTCCTTATAATCCTACCATGAATAATCAGAGGGATAATTATCAGGAAAAAACAGGTCCGATTTCAGACTTCAAGTTTCATTTTTGCCACACTAACTAGAACCGTCAGAAGTCCCGATCCTAGGATACGGAGTTGGCGTTCCTGCAAAGCCTGTGTCTGTGTCCCTTGGACATTCTCTATGTATAATAATATTTACTTGTTTTCAAGTTTTGGAGATAACGATTCAAGCAAACCAGTTCATAAAGTAGATAAGATGCGATTTCATATTTAAATTTCGACTTTTACCATGTTAGCAAGGTCCTTTAGAAATTTTGACCCTAGGATACGGATTTTATGTTCCTGCAGAGCCATGTAGTTGAACAAAAAGTGTGGTATCATTGTCTATTATTCTTCATCTCTGCAACTCCTGCAGATCTCATTGGATAAAACGCATGACCCCATAGTGCAGTGTGATGTCCCCAACGAGGTCTTTTACAGAGATTTGATGCCGGGATAGTACAGATACGATGTTACTTGGCAGGCGACTCAGCTGGACCTACTTTCTCATTTCGATATCTGCTGTGAATCAACTGTCTCAAGTATCTTTTTAACAAAGGTTGAAGTAAAATCCTTTGAGTCCAATACAACATTTCTCATTGTGGCCTTATAGCTCTTTTAACACTAGAATGTGCAAGGGAATCTAAATGACTACATCGAGTTTTTTATTATGTGATTGCTGTGACTTTTACTCTTTTTTTGAAGCCAAACTAAATGAAAACAATAAAAATAATTTAAAAAAGTTGACCCTAGTTTGTGTCACGATACCATATGAGCCTTTAAAGAGGGTTGAATCACAGGCAACTCATAACATACAACTTAATGAGTTATCTGTGGTTGAATGTTAAAGCTGGATATTCCTGTTTTAACAGTTGAACTGAACTTTGAACTTGCAAAATTATAAAAAACCACATGCAAGTTTTTTCTTTATCATTGCAATAAAAACATCTAAAACCCCAAAAACTTCATCACACAATAAATGCAAAAATTTTTCTAACAACAAAAGAGTTTTTTAATTAACTAAATTTTGCAATTAAATTAAAAGTGTTTGCCTTTTAAAATTTAATTGTAAAAACTCAGTTTTTTTTGGCATTTTGCGCATATAATTAATTTAATGAATGCACCACAAACATTCGGTTCAGTGCAAATATTTGTAAATTATATAAACTTCAAAGCAATGTGCAATATTTGGTTATTTTACATTTTTATGTTTTTTATTCATATCGAAATAACAAAGTTGCATGCAACTTTGAACTAAATAAATATTTCATGCATTATTTTCAACTGCACTAATTTACCGCTAAATACAAAATTGTTTTCTTTTTAAATATTTCAACTTGCTCTATTAGGTTTTTTTTGCTGTAGCAACAACAAAAATAATAATTGCGTGTTTATTTATGGTCAGAGCACAAATGTAAATAACTGTTCATTTAGTTGGGTGGCAGCTTAATTAGACTTCAATTTAAATTTTAACACCAAACAAAAACAAATTGTTTGTTTTTTCGTAATGTTTTTTTGATGTAGTGGAAAAATGTTTATAAAAAATTTATTTCATTGCATTTATGAAAACGAACGATTGGCATTTTGGTGTTTAATTTTTTGTATGTGAACTATGTGTATAAAAAAATTTCAGTGTACATGAGCGGCGCTGAAATGTTGGTCTAGTCAAAGTTTTTTATTGTAATAAAAAAATGTTTTGTTGACTTTGATGTTGATTTATTATGATTTATTCTGTTTAAATTTATCTAATTCGATTAGTAAATATGTGACAGAGAGTAAACAAATTCATTTGAAAACCTAAAAAAATGGTAAAAATAATATATGAAAATATTTGAATATTTAATTTTCGTTTGAATTTGTCTGAATTGATTAGCAAACATGTGAAACAATATTTGATAAATTAAAAAAAAACTAATAAAAACATTGTGTAAACATTGGTTCGTGGAAATTCTTTAATTTCTCTTTGAATTGGTTTAATTTGATTACTAAACATGTGGCACCGAGTAACAAAATTTGTTTAAATAACTAAAAAACTAATAAAAACAATGTATAAACATTTATTCATAAAAGAATTCCTTAGTTTCTGTTTAAATTTATCTAATTAAATTAGCAAACATGTGACACAGAATGCAAGAAAATTCGTTCGAAACTTAAAAAAAATAATAAAAATACTGCATAAAAATTTGTGTTTACAACTAAGTTAAATATTTTTGTAAATTTTTTTTGTTGGTTTTTAACATTTTTCTACATGACAGTTGTCGTTTCGTTGGTTGGCTGCAAATGAAATTATGCAGAGTGCGCTGAATTCGCATTCGTTTCGTCTACGTCGAATGCAATGCAAATGAAATTTGTGTGTAAAATCTAAACGTGAAATCTAAATGTATTTTTCATTTTTCTGTCGCTTGATATTTTGGCAGCTTACCAACGCTCAGGTGCCTGACGTTGCCGAAAAACACAAATCACAAAAGTTCTGAATTTGTTTTTTTTAGAGAGAAACACAATGCTGACGACAGTCAGTATTTGAATTGCATTGGCTCGTGGAGATTTTTGTAGAAAATGCAAATTTTTATTTGGCATTTGCAATGAGTAAAGTTTGGAGCTTTGTGAGAGTATGTTTTGAAACTGAATTCGAAACCGATGCTTCATCAGCAGTTCAGAAAGCTTAAGGTCCTGTCATGTTTACGGACGAGTTGTTAGCTGTTTGTTATGAAAGTGGGGCACAGTTGACATTTCATTTGTCATTTTCAGTATGTTCCATGAAATTAAACGACTTGGTCTTTGTTTTTGGCGAAGGATTTTGCTGGTGAAAGATTTGCCTCAAGAGAAAAAGGTAAAAATGGACTGTGCCAGTTCTTTTTTTTTATTTTTTATGGAATATACTGACTGAGATTATGTACAAAATGGCAACAAGTTATCCAACAAAATGGTACAAATTTGATTTAAATTGCATCATTCCAGCTAAACAAACCCTTCAATTTCATGCAAAAATAATGAATTTCTTTCACTACATCTTCAAATAGTTTCTGTGTTAACAATCCATAACAGTTCAACAGTTCGTTACTTGAAACAATTTCCAGATTAACTTGAATAGTCAACAAGTCAGCGTATTGTCCTAAGTATTTCAGCTCTTAAAAATAGCACAAACCAACACAATTCTGCCAGAATTTGAAAATAAACGAACGAGTTCATTTGTTCATTTGCGTAATGGTAAAAACAAAAACAAATTGTTGACTAAACTTTTTACTTCAAGTTGTTTTGGGTAATAGGCAGAACGGGTAAACATATCACTGGATAACGTAGAGTAACTTGACGCATGTAGGTAAGTGGCTACCGATGTGTTTGTGTGTGTGTGCCTGTGAAAATAACAAAATCACATTTGGTTGCCATGTGCTTCTTGCCATTATTTTAATAAATTATAACTCAATTTTAGCTCAACTCACATATTTAAGCACAAACAAACACATGTGTGCGTGCCTATGTATGTTTGTATGTTTGTTGGTTGCCGTGCAAATTTGTTTAAGCTGAAAATTGTCTGCGAATGCCTGCGTGTGTGTGAGTATGTGAGAGTGAGTGAATGTGTAGAGCAAACGAGCGTATAAATGAAATTCATGGCACGTTAAAAAGAGCAAAATTTTCCAAATTACATATCTACGAGAATGAGTACGTACAGACGCACACAAATGTATATATAAATACCCAACGCGAAATCCCTGTTGAACTGAGCACTTTGCGAATGTTCGTTGAACTAATGGCTGCAGTTTTTGTAGCTATTTACTTTACGTTGAGTTACTGAAATATTCACACTTGAAAATAGTTCCGATAGTTCCGGAAGCTAGTGATACACATTTTTTTTAAATATTTTTTTAAGTCTCTTAACGCGAAAGTTAATGAAGAAACGAGAAATATAAACAGATTGAAAGACTTTAACTTCCTGTTTTTGTACCTATCTATCGTTCGAAAAGGCTTTAAGTAGCTTTTTAACTATGAGATACAGAGATTTCAGCTGGAGTCTATCTCACAGTCATTTCCATGAGGAATCTTAAAACTATTAAATTAGCTAAACATTTTTAAATTCATAGCGAAAGTTTGAGGAACCCGATGTTAAAAATGAATGTCTATAATGTCAAAAATGTGTTATTTTAATTTTGTCTGTGGTTCGGAAACGCAGAAAAATGCAATTCAAATGGTTCTAAAATTGCAAATCTCTTTTGAGTTCCCACGGAATATCTAAAAAAGTCGTCGATCAAGGGGAGAATATTTTCCGCAATTTTTTTAAATACTGTGGCTTTTGAGCTAAGAGATACAGTGAGTTTTGAGCGTTTCCGTTGTGTTGTCAATTGCATGAAATATTTGGATAAGTACCAAAGGTGCCTCAAATAAGGTCCCTGAGATAATTAAGCTTGAAGTCGAACCTTCAAAATGACACATTTTTATATTATTATTTTTTTTAACTTTATTTAAAATTGATGGCACAGTGTTAGAAAAGGTGGCTGAGATCAAGGAGCTGGGCGTTGTTTTCGATTCAAAGTTCAGCTTCACTTCCCATGTTAATTGCATTGTCTCGCTTGCCTACTCTATGTTAGGGTTTGCCCGCCGCAATTCTTCCTCCTTTTCCAATCCCTATATGTTCAAGATCTTGTATACTACTTTTGTTAGGTCCAGACTGGAATATGCTGCTTTCATCTGGAGACCTTATCATGCGTCGCATTCTAATCGCTTAGAGCGCATCCAACGAAGATTCCTAAAGTTTGCCCTTCGCTCTATTCGTTTTTCTGTTCCCCAGCCTCCTTACAGGTCTATGTAGATGTCTTCTGCTTGTTTTAAAATCACTTGAAACCAGGAGGTCTGTCATTTCCATGGCTTTTATATTTGATATAGTCCTCTGTCTTGATTGATTGCCCCTCTCTCTTGTCCAAAATAGCTTTCAATGTGCCATCTCACTTCCTCAGACATATTTCACCTTTTTCTGATGAGTTCTCTAGGACGCGTTATGGTAGTAACGCTCCTATTCCTCGAGCCTTAGCCGAGATAAATGCGCTGTCGAACTCTTCAATGTTTGTTTTATCTGTACCAAAACCCTTGTTCATTTCCTTTGTTTATTGTCACTTAACCTGTTTAAGTTTAAGCTTCATTCCATTTTGTTAATTAGTCTGTAAGAATTGTTCAAAGAATTTCTAAATAATCAAATAAATAAGTAAATAAAAGGTTGTTCCTCTTCACCTTAGTCCTAAGGGCAGTTCCTGAGATCTAAAGCAGAGATTAGAGAATTGAACCAGAGATCGTGGTTTAGAGCTTTTAACCTATATCTTTATTATTTCAAAGGCTTCAGGTCTCAAAAAAGCTCTGAATACAAAAAGTAGGTCCTACCTAATAAAAAACTTCACCAGTTGTCCAAAATGTTCGAAAATCAACGTTTCTAAAATTTCACAAAAACCCTAATCAATTCGAAATGAAATAAAAGTATTTAAATCTACATATTTTGAAATTTCCGAAATGGCGTTCTTAGCCCTCACCCTCACCCTCACCCTTTCGACCCCAAGTTGTCTGAGAGCAACTTCACCTATTTGTCATCTTATAGCAATAGCTACGATTAATTTATGGGTTTAATTTAAGTTGGCAGCAACAAATTAATATTTTTAAAAGTGAATTCAAAGCAAATGACAAAAATTTCACTGTTATGCCCAAAATAATTTCCAATAATTTGCAGCGATATCACGGAATGTTTGTGTTCTAATTGAAGTCTACGAATTGGGCGCGTTTGATCAAAACCCAGTTTCTTTAATAATGGTTAAATAAAGTCAAAAAGTGATAATTTTGTATTTTTCCATAAAAATCAAATAATTTTTCTGTAATTCCAAAATATTTAAACAAAATTTATTTAACCCGTTTTAAGCTAAAGTTTTTCAAAAGTAAACTAGCTCTTTCATAATTTTAATCCCAAAAAGTAATATCGAGACACAGGGCATAATTCGGGGTCGAAAGGTTGGAGCAAAGAGTCCTATGGGTCAGAAATGTTTTATATCTTTGAAAAAAATTGCATAAGCTTTTTATGAAAAGTAAAGGTAAAAGCGCTTAAGTGGAAAAAGTCCTGAGATGTCTTCATCTACTCATCTAATCCCAAAAAATGCTTGTTTAACTCAACGCATTTACTTTCGCAGTGCCAGGAGCCATACAAATATTTTTCGAAAACCTTACACATACATGTTAGGGCCCTTCAAGTTATGAAACGTTGACTTATAACACTGCAAAACAAAATCAAATTTTTTTAAATAACAAGGTTTTGACAACGGATTCTGGTAGAGGGGACAAACAAATATATACGTGTATCGACGTTTTGAAAGTTTACGTCTAACTTTTTTTAGGGGGTCAAAGTTATCCCCTTTTTGCACATCCTTATGGTGAATCGGCATACGAAAACCATGTAATCTCACATTTTAGGTATATGATGTGTTCAGCAATTTGATGCAAAATACTACGAAGAACATTTCTGTGGAGCATTTTAACCTGTAACTCCTATTTGTTTGGGTCAATTTGACCCTTATTTTCTAAAATGCCAAAAATGTCCTGTAAAACAGGACTTTTTAAGGACAAAATGTACCACAAAAATTTTTGGCATTAAATTCTACTATAGGTCTCTGAATACATCAAAGCTCAGAAATTAACTTGAACGCCAGAATTAAGCCAAAACTGAAAAGTTGTTAAAGTGTTTATTTCGTACTTATTCAAAATTGGTACTAAAATCTCCTATAAAACTTGATTTTTGTGGGTTAGTGTGTATGGGAAAAATGTTGAACGCAAAATTTCACTATAGGTCACCGTACAAATGAAAGCTATAGATATAATATATATAAATAAATCATAAATTATTGTACAAATATCACAGTAGCAGCACTAGCAAAGTCGCATTGGCTGAATATAGCAATTAAATTTTGTAAAACTTGTATTGACTCCACTGAAAACGTGCATAAAAATGGATGCAACCCAACTCCCTAAAAAGACCAATCCATAAAAACACCACCAACTACAACAAAGATTGAATGTCTTTTGGTAATTCTTACTATAGTTCTTAGTATTCTTATTATATTCTTAGTATATGAGCCTAAAATTTTAAACCGAAATAGTAATTTTCGACTTAGGCGGTTATTGCTTTGGACCACAGATATGTAGAATAATTCAAACATAGAAATTTTAAAACCTACCTCAACCTTATGTACTGCTGTACTACTATTACTGTACTGCCTTATGCTGTAGGTTAGGTTAGGTTAGGTTAGGGTGGCAGCTGAGGAGCTCACATAGGCCAAAAGATAGGCCCGTTGTGTTACCACATTGAAGAAAGTGGCTGACCCCACAGCTAGTCACCCCCCCGGACGGTGAAGGGAGTCCATCGCGATTCCCTAATGAAGCGGGCTATGCCGCTAATGTGGATGGTCGACAGTTCTGGTAGATCAACCAGAAACGGGACCCCTAAGTGGCGAAGCCTAGTCCTGGCTAAGGCCGGGCAGTGGCACATAAAGTGTGCGATGCTCTCCTCCGAGTCAACCGAATTGCAACTACGGCAGTGTTCGTTGAAAGGCAGACCCAGTCTCTGAGCATGTCTGCCGACGGTCCAGTGTCCTGTTATTACCGCCACAGTGTTAGCAATAGCGCCGCGCCCCAGGCGCAGGAGTTGTCTGGTTCGGTTGCGGTTTAGCGAAGGCCAGGTTTCTCGGGGAATCCTATAAGCGCTTTCTTCCGCCCATGACCTGTTTGACAGGCGTAGATAAGCCTGCTTTATGCTCATTTTGACTGACGCTAACGGTGCCCCTACGGATTCAATTACGTCCGGCCGCGTAGTGCCATTTCTGGTCAGCTCATCTTATGCTGTAACTATTCCTGAAATTTCCTACTGAGCACATGCACACTTATAGTATGTGCTGTTAATGTGTGCGTGTGTGTGTGTTTTGCGCATAGGCACAGCCAGAGTAACATGCGCTGCAGCAATATTTGTAGATGCCAAAGTTCGAGAGTGCTTCGAAAAATTTGAAAACTTTTTACCATTGGTATATTGTTGTTGTTGCCGTTTGGTGTTGTTGTTGTTGCTTTAGCAGCAGTGATGTTGTCTAATGGAAGCGCACACTCATAAACACACACACACACACAGCTGTGGCAAAATATACACACAGACAAGTCAACACCTGCGCGCACTAAAAATCGCTGGCGCTGTTGTTGCTGACTGTATGTGACTGTATGTGTTTGTGTGTGTTTAGTATGTGTGTGTGTGCGGTGTGTATATGTGTGTGAGCGTTTAAATATTTACCTTAACAGTGGCTACAATGTGAGAGTGCGCCCGTAAGTATGCAGCAACATTTTGTTAAGTTTTTAAGTAAATATTTGCTTTGAAAATGTTTTTTTACTTTGTGTTTGTTGTTTTTGCTTGGTATTTTCATTTTGCATTTATTTTCGCTTGCTTTCGAATTTGTAAACTGTTCATTTTGTTTTAATCTATTTTAAAATATTTCACTTATGCACACATTTTCTCAGTTTTGAAATAAATAAACCCTGAAGCACTGAAGTGCCACAAAAATGCAAAGTGTACACAAGCGGCAGTCGGCATGGTGAATGTAGTGGAAATATAATGCAGCATACACAGCGTGGGTCAATGTAATGAATACCATGTTTGTTTCATAAAAAATTGAAATAAACAACAACAAAAATTATATACACAAAACTGCCGTACAAATATTAATTTTCGCTCACCTCCAGCTTTTGAAACCCCAACTCGATATCGTATGCGTCCAACTGTTCGCTGTGTCGCCGACGATAGCGCACGCCATCTCCGGCGCCGCTGGCCAACTCGCCCGCCACCAGCAGCGCGTCCAGGCCGCCGGGTGTTGCATAAAGAATGCCACCATCGGCGCCGAGAGTAGCAGCAGCGCTGGCGCCGTCACTGCTCGCCTCGAACGATGTGCCCAGCACCAGCGGACGCTGCTTCTGTGCGCTGCGCTCTTCGTCCTCTTCGTCGTCCGCATCGTCGCCGGCCGTTGCGTATTTATCGCGATCACGTTGGCCGCGCGACTTTTGCAACACCGACTGCCTGCAACGTGTTCCACAAGCGATTGCCGATATTTTACTAGCATAATAGTACATAGCCATGTGTCACGTCTGGGTTAAAGTCCGGCTGCGTCCGCCACCGTACATTTGCGTTTACTGGCAGCGTGCGGACGACGGCAACGGCAACGGCAACAATGACGGCACACAGGTGTCGGCTTGCAGGAAGACCATGGCGCACAGAATCAGCGGTGTCCAATTGAAAATCGTGTGAGTGTGTGAAAAGACAGCCAGGACGCACAGTTTGGGTGGTGGGCGGTGAAATGGTTAATACACAACCAACAACTGGTTCTGTGAACACATTTGATTTAAAGTTATATTGTTTTATTTTTGTTGTATTGCATTGTGGTGGAGATTTTTAAGAAACAATTATTTTTGTATTTTGTGTTTTATTTTATTTTATTTTTATTTACACGCGATTTTATTAGTTAATGTATGCTTTCTTTGTTGTTGTTGGCGTGAGTGGTTAGCAGCATTTTATTTAGAAATTTTATTTTATTATTTTTATAATTTTATTTATAGTCCATCAATTTGGCTTCACATTCATGTGTCTTATTTCCTATGTTACTCATACGCACTGTTGTGCGGCTCAGTATTTATTTCTCATTTCCCATTATTTGATTAACTTTTACTGGCTCAGTTGCTTTTCTCTTTAGTATTATTATTACCGTTATTTGATCATGTGACCATTATGTTTGAGAAAGGTGACAAACAGTTGGTTAATCTTCTTACATGGAAAGGTGTTTCAACTTTATTGATTGGCTTTCGGGTTAATCTGTAAAACAAGTTGAACATTATGTTAGAAATGAATATTTTTTATAAAATATTGTTGAAATACTTAGTATTATTTGTAATAAAAACACATTGTTTCAGGACTTTCAGTGGAATAATTTGTATTTAAATAAAATAAAATAAAATAAAATAAAATGAAATAAAATGAAATAAAATAAAATAAAATAAAATAAAATAAAATAAAATAAAATAAAATAATATAAAATAAAATAAAATAAAATAAAATAAAGTAAAATGAAATAAAATGAAATAAAATAAAATAAAATAAAATAAAATAAAATAAAATAAAATAAAATAAAATAATATAAAATAAAATAAAATAAAATAAAATAAAATAAAATAAAATAAAATACAATAAAATAAAATAAAATAAAATAAAATAAAATAAAATAAAATAAAATAAAATAAAATAAAATAAAATAAAATAAAATAAAATAAAATAAAATAAAATAAAATAAAATAAAATAAAATAAAATAAAATAAAATAAAATAAAATAAAATAAAATAAAATAAAATAAAATAAAATAAAATAATATAAAATAAAATAATATAAAATAAAATAAAATAAAATAAAATAAAATAAAATACAATAAAATAAAATAAAATAAAATAAAATAAAATAAAATAAAATAAAATAAAATAAAATAAAATAAAATAAAATAAAATAAAATAAAATAAAATAAAATAAAATAAAATAAAATAAAATAAAACAAAATAAAACAAAATAAAACAAAATAAAATAAAATAAAATAAAATAAAATAAAATAAAATAAATAATATAAAATAAAATAAAATAAAATAAAATAAAATAAAATAAAATAAAATAAAATAAAATAAAATAAAATAAAATAAAATAAATAATATAAAATACAATAAAATAAAATAAAATAAAATACATATATGAATATACATATGAATCTTTGTAAGAAAACATTAGTCAATTGAGCAAGTGTGATGTCTAGAATGTTTCAAAAGCAACCAAATTGAAACCAAAAAAACATCTCAAGTAAAGCAATCATTAACGTTCAGATGTTTTGTGGATTCGATTGCAAGTTTGACACTACGCTTCACCCCAGGGTCTACTCCATGTCCTGGCCAGCACTTAAATATAACAGAAAAAACACTTTGTTGCAAATCTTTTAAAGTTAAATGACACATTCTTGCCGCTTAGAGTCGAAATATGATAATCAAAATCGTGTGAGTTATGGGTGTAGTTATTTAAAGTAATAAATTAGCTTGTAATGTACGTTCACTTAGAACGCAGTAACATATCCTTTGCTGCTTCAGAGAATTTCTTGTCTTTCTTACTTAACTTTGCTTTCAAAGATTTGTGATTGGGTTTGCAAGAAAGTACCTTCGGTTTGTAGTGTGAAATAAAACTGAATTTGATGTACAAAAAATGAACTTCAAAAAATCAATGACATGTTTTTGATATTGTGTGCTGACCCTTTGTCATTTTTCTGGCTACTCCATGATTCTGTGCTCATAAAACTGCTGGTTCTTGTAAGCATAATACTGGATCCTATTTCAGGTTATCCTCGTTAGTGAAAGTTTTGCTACTCAAAGAGTTTTGCCTTCCTTTGCAAAATGCTTGTTCCCGCTGCTTATCTTTGATTTCTCTCGTAAGTTTCATTAGTTGTTGACAGTAAATATCTGACTTGATTGTTTAGTTTTTCAAAAGCTTTTGTAGTTATACCAAGTTGATTGCATTTTTTTCATGTTTCAATGTCGAATATGTTGGGTAATCCCGCTTACACATTATTAAATTTACATATCTCCTTGAGAGCTTCTGCCTGCCTCTTGACTTTAAAGACAAAAGAAAGTAAAACATGTCTAAAATTAAATTATATTTTCTTTTAACACAATATCCAACTTCCAGCAGGAAGTACCTAATGAAAATTACTACCTTTTTTCCTTCCACTCATAATTAAATTGCCCTTTTCTTAGGTGGTTGTTTAACAAAAATAAATGCTTTCACTGCCAGTTCAACATTTTAATTTTAATATCCCAAGGGTTATAAATAGAATACAATGAACATATATTTACATGCCTACATACTTGACTACACGACTTGTTGACTTAATTAGTGAGCTATAAACAAATTGCAATTTCACACAGTGACGCCCATTAATCAAAAACCTGACCATGAAATGTTATGTGAAAACAAAAAATTGCCATACACATAGCCCAAAGCGACCATAAATGAGCAGCAAACGCACACACACATACACATTTACGTATCATAAAATATATGAAGGGTGTAGGCACATACAACCAGCAAAAACGCAGATACGGGAGAATGTGAGATGGTAAAAAACTGGTTGCTGTGATTGTTTTTGTTGTTGCTTGAAGCACATATATTTTGCTTACGCCTCTAGCATAACTGATGAAGGTCGCGCACACACACAAACACATATATCTTGTTACATATGTGCCTTTTTTTGGGGGATTATGAGAAAGCAAAGAAAGCCAACTAGCGTTGAAGGCCATTGAGCAAAGTTGGTTGTTTCGTCTTGAACGTTGAAAACCGCAGACAAAGTATAAACATTTTATAAGCACGTGTGCGGTGTAAAGTTGTGCAAAAGACGCAAAACCGCCAATATATGTTACACAAGAGACGGATAGACGGACGTACGCATACTGACAAATGTATGGGTTTGTGGCTAACTGAATTCGCATAAATCACGGTCATTAAAAGTTGCTTTATTAGACTTTGGGGAATAATTTTGAGGCCGGTAATAGGCGACGGTATGGTATACTTTTAGGCGTTTATGAGTTGTATGCTTAAGTATATGAGTAAGTATGTGTGTGGGTTAGTGTGTTTTGTGTGTGTGTGTGTGTTTTTGTGTCGTTGTCGAGTTCATCAATGCCGTGATAGGTTAAATTGGCCAACTAATATGGCCGCATATGAATTGGTTTATAACAAAAAACACGTACAGCATGCAACGTTGGGTGTATGTGTTGCACAAAACATGAGTGTGCGTGTGTGTGTGTTAACCCATATCGGCCCAATGTTCGATTAATCGAACAGTAAATTTTAGCATTTTCCTTAAATTTTTTTTTGGCTTTTTTTTAACTTTAAACGCTAAAGTTTTGCATAATATGATGGTCTGATTTGTAATAAGGAATAACAAAAGTTAACATGGGATATTTTGTATAATATGGGATAAATATATTAATTTCTCGCACCTCTTCCCAGTTGTATTAATTCCCCAAATAAAAGGTAATTTTTGACATAATTTCAAAAGCACCGAAAAACATTAAAAAACAATAATATTTAAAAAAGTAACTATGCAATCTTGTTAAAAATTGATCAAACTCTCGAAAATATATTTACACTGTTCCTAAAAATTCAATATTATAGCCACAATATACATTTATAGTTAGGTGTTCGATTTATTAAACACCAAATATCTCGAAAACAGAAAAAAAAGAACATTTTTTGTACCCCAATTTTGAATTGTCTGACCCCATTTCGCCTTAAAAAAAACTGCTTCAATCGAATATTAAAAAAAAAAAATCGCTGGGCTTATATGGGTTAAGCAGTCTTTCAGTCACATCGAAGATGAATCGCTGCACGCTGGCAGCAATGTGTGTGTGTGTGTGTGTGTGTGGAGTTTTGAAAATCTGTCTCAACTATAGTTGACGCATTCACACTAATGCACTCACACCGACACATACTAACTGATTGAGTGACGATGCTGAGATACATAGACAACACAACACGTTTGCGTCACGCTAGCGACATTCAGTGTTAGCACCAACAACAATAGCAACAACAATAATAGCAACAACCTTACACAGATTTTCAGTTCAGGCATTGAATTTGATATTTTGCACAACTTGCAAAAATGCCTCACACAAAATCGTTCACAGCGACCTTTGTGTGCGCGTGTGCGTGTCTGTGTCTGTGGCAAAAATAGTAACACACTGCAAGGGAAAGGATAAGCAAGCCTGATTGGTTATGCGGACATTCAGTTAATGGCATGAAAAAAAAAAATCGGCAAAAAAAGTGTATGAAATATTGTGAATGACATTTGGAATTTTTTGTGCTTCATGCAAAATTCGTAGAAACTGAAATGGTAGAAGCTAAGTAAGAGTAGAGTATCTCAACTCGAACAGAACGACTTATTTATGCGCTGCAATATAGTTGTGATTCGAGAGACTACTTTCAAGTTTTCTCAGTAAAGTCCAAGTAAAGTAACATTTTGTTTTCTATCTATTATACAGAAAACGAGGCGGCCGACAAACTTGCAAGAAGGGGCGCCTTAACCGCATTCGTTGGTCTAGAACCTTTTTGTGGACTGGGAAAGGGAGCTTGATCAATCCTAACCAGGGAGGACGAGATAATCAGCAGGAATAAATACTGGGACAATCAACCAGGTCTGGAAGATTCCAAGGCGATTATCGGGCCATATAGTAGGACAAGATTCGAGGAATGTATGAGTTTATCAAAGAATAACCTGAGAATCATTACAGGTATCATGACAGGGCAATGTAGGTTGAATTATCAACTAACTAAACTGAGGTATAGAATATATGCTAAAATTCCTCTCGGTAGTTTGGCTCACAGATGAACCGTGAGTCATTGAAGGGGGCATAATAGATCTTTAGGTCGCGGTGCACTATTATACAATTTTTGGTTATTTCTTGTGAGCCAATTGAATAGTGAATTCTTGAATAGTCTTTAGTTGAGTCTCACAAAAGTCACATCAAAGTGTATAAATCCTGACACAAATCCTTCAGTTTGTATGCCTTGAAAATTGCCACAACTGTACGTGTATCCTTTCTGCCCACGTTAGGTCGTTTGCCTCCTAATTTTGTTTGTATATTTTTTTATATATTTTTATGTCTATTTACGCATTTAATGGTTGGGTTTTTGTGAAGAAGAAAGCACTTGGAAAATTTAACATTTTATCATTTTATGCATTGATAAAGCAGCCGGTACTTCACCTAAGCCCCGGACCCGGCAATTGTGTGCTATTGCTGCGCTAAAGCAAAAGTAAAAAGTGGCGATTGAATTTGCGGGGGGATTGCCGCACCATTTGAGTTGGGTCGCGTGTGAATACGCTTAAAGTGTCATTATCATCAATCTTTGTGATGGCGAATGCGCAGCAGTGACTGAGTGCATGCAAAGTGTCAATGTGTCTGCATGTCTGTTCGTCTAGCGAGCTGACATTTACCATGGCTAATGCAGCGTTCCTCGTTACACGCGTGTTCCCTCCAGACTGTCTAACCCCTTTATAGTCTGGCATTAAGTGACGCTCTGTTTGTGTGTGTGTGTGTGTTTTGGGCACTAAGCAGTCAATGTTGATGACGTGCCAACCAATTTGATAGCTTTTCGGGTTATCCTTTTTAATTTGGGCCACAGCAGTGCTTCAACAGGGAATGGTGGGGGGAAATTTGTGTACCGAAGCATTGAGAAAAATTGAAAAATGGCTAAAAGTGTTTAAGGTCCTTGTGTGCTCGTTGTGATGGAAGAGTGTTGGGAGGAGAAACGGTTGAGATGGCAAATATAATTTTAGTGCGATTGATAGGATACCATTACATCAAAATAGTTGATTGCATACAAAGTTTCTTGGAAAAAGTGAAGTGTGTTGATGGCTGATATTGGGAGCATAGAAGACCCGGTGTAATTTGATATTAATATTTTAAGAAATCAAATATTTTCTGATTGATTGGTAAGGTGACTGTTAATAATAATGTGACAAGGGATGCATGTGCTGGACCTTGAGGAACGGAGTAGCAAAAAAGGTTACAGAGAAAAAATGGAAGTACAAATTGTGTTTCCTTTTGTCGAGGGAGTGGGTTAAAATTTTGCTTCCTTGCTTCCAAGAAGGTTGATGTAACTTGAAGATTATAATTGAATGACATACTGATTTTTGGCTTAGGTGTAGTTATAATGGATTAAAACTCTATTCGATACTATTGTAACGATGAGGCACTCTGTTGCTGTGCAATGCATGAGTGCTTTTACGAGCATACTTTTAGGCACGCACTTTAGAGTACGGCCAGCTTGCTATAATTTCGATATAGCAAGGATGGTTCGCGAAGGTGATGGGCTGTGCGAGAATGGTCGAGCATTGTCCAATTGGAATGTGCTAGAACAGTCGGCGCGATAACTAGACAGGTATAAAAGGCAGCAGTGTACAGCACAGAGGGTCGAATCTTAGTTGAATAAGCAAAGTAGTAACAAGTGTAGATACAAGGAACGTGTAAATTTGTTAATAAAGTGATTGTTGGTTTTTGACTGCGTTTGCGTTGAAAAATTGAAGTGGTTTTATTTTTCAAGCACAATCCAGATATGAACTTAGAGAGGTAATTTTCGTAACACTATTCCATGTTAAGGTGTAACTAAATACTTGACTTGATTTGGCTTTGGTGGCTTTGTAAATTCTACTCTAAATGCATATGTTAAAAGTTAGTGTACACAAATTTGGGTCTGTTTAGGTATCAAATCTTTCGGCAGTGTGAACTTAGATCACATATAAGTCCAATTTATGATGTCACAAAGAAAGGAGTGATGAGTTCATACTGCAAGTTATTGAAGAGTCTGTTTTACTTTAAATCCTTTCTTACATTCTTCAACGGATTTTTGTGTTTTGCGGAGCAATTCATCTCGCTTTATTTTTTGTAAACTCTTTATATTTTTAATATGTTTGATCAATTTAGTAATTATTTGTGGTTAGTACTATAAATATATAAATTTTGTCGATAGATAAAAAACGTGGTTCCAGAGCTAAGCCACGTTTATTCCTGAATGAATCATAACAAGTCTAATTAGCTAAGTGGCTGATCTGAGTTCATTCAAGTCAAAGATTAAGGAGTCTAAAGCCTTCGATTTCTGTCTAGAGGAAGCCTAGAACCTTCTATTACTATCCAGAAGGAGCTAAACAATGGCAGAGAAAGTGATTTATGGTCTCCTCTTTCACTTCTCGTCCAAGAACAAAGAGGAAAAACGACAAATTTGTTTCCTTTTCAATTAATTTGAAAGAAAATTTTCTTACGCAAAATGACTTCCCTGAGTTCGTTTTGGATTGTGCTTGAAAATAAAACCACTTAAATTATTCAGCGCAAACGTAGTTAAAAACCAACAATCACTTTATTTACAAATTTACACTTGTTACTACTTTACACTAGTACTATTGCATGTTTCCCCTTTGCTTGCTCAACACAGACTCGACCCTCTGCGCTGCACACTGCTGCCTTTTATACTTGTTTTCTTATCGCGCCGATGTTTCTTGCACATTCTAGTTGTACTCTTTACCTCGATTGTTCTAGCACAGCTTATCAGCTTGGCGAACCATCCTTGCCATATCGGAGTTATAGCCAACCGGCCGTACTCCAAAGTGCATGACTAAAAGTATGCTTGGAAAAGCATTCATGCATAGCACAGCACAGCACAGCACAGAGTGCGTCATCGTTACAATAGTATTGAATCGTATCGTTATAATATTAAATAGTTTTACAAAAAGTTCCAAACAATTACTTAATCTGGTTAAAGTATCTCCCGAATTCACAGTCATAGATATTTTCATTATAGAGAATTTTTCTTATTGATGCTTTATGCTTAGGCAGACTGCAGCCAAGTGCTCTGGTTTTGATCTTAAACATTGGATTATCAAAGGAACTCTGATTAACTAAAAAAACCATTTGTGTGTTCGAGCGCTCATGGTAGTTGATCTAGTATATCTACGAGTATCTAGTTCGGGCCGCCTACAGATTGTCTCCAGCACATTTGAGAGCTCAATAGCATAGCAGAGCAGGACTTGATAGCCACTTGGTAAGCCAAGTAAAGGTAGATCTCTCTCTCTCTCTCTAATTTGTGGTAAGGACGTGTGTTAGGAGTTCGACCCAATAGTTGGAACTCGACGGCAAAGAGGAAGACATTCTCTCCTATGGATCAAGTTGGAGGTGTCCTATTATCTGTTGGTGTGACCAACCGAAAAAGATGCGCACAAAGCAAAGGCGCCTGAAGGTAACTAGAGTTCAGAGCGTCTGGTGTGACAGTGGTGCCAGATCAAGAGATTTTCTGCTACATTTAGGAGATTCTTGGCCTGTCAGGAAACTTTTTAAAAGGAAGAATTGTTTAGGAGAAAGTTTAGGAGATTTTGATGGTGACACATCTGGCATCAGTAGTGGCACTGAAACCTTGAATATTGAAAGCAAAAATGTTGAATTTAATTGAATTAAATTTTATGTTTGAAAGTGTATAATTTATGCAATGAATAAAGGAAGTTTACACAACCGAATTCCGTGCCGATCTCACTTTAAAAGTTTTTGTTTGTTGTTTGTGTTCACTTGGTAAGCCAAGTAAAGGTAGATCTCTCTCTCTCTCTCTAATTTGTGGTAAGGACGTGTGTTAGGAGTTCGACCCAATAGTTGGAACTCGACGGCAAAGAGGAAGACATTCTCTCCTATGGATCAAGTTGGAGGTGTCCTATTATCTGTTGGTGTGACCAACCGAAAAAGATGCGCACAAAGCAAAGGCGCATCACTGGTGTGACAGTGGTGCCAGATCAAGAGATTTTCTGCTACATTTAGGAGATTCTTGGCCTGTCAGGAAACTTTTTAAAAGGAAGAATTGTTTAGGAGAAAGTTTAGGAGATTTTGATGGTGACACATCTGGCATCAGTAGTGACACTGAAACCTTGAATATTGAAAGCAAAAATGTTGAATTTAATTGAATTAAATTTTATGTTTGAAAGTGTATAATTTATGCAATGAATAAAGGAAGTTTACACAACCGAATTCCGTGCCGATCTCACTTTAAAAGTTTTTGTTTGTGTTAAGTGGTTGTTAAGCTGCAATAACAACACATATATTTTCATTTTTTCTTTATGTTTAATTCCTTACTTTTTAAATAAAAAAAATTTTTTTATTTTAGGAGATTAGGAGATTTTTTAGTTTTGGGGAGGAAATTGCAGCTTTTTTTTAAGATTTAATAGAAAGTAATTTCAGGTATCTGGCAACTGTGAAAACTTAATATATTTTCAATTTTTTTATAAGAGATTCAATTCCTTACTTTTTAAAGCCAAAAAATATTTTAAAAAATTTAAGACATTTTTTTTAATTTTAGGAAAGAAATTTCAGCTTTTTTAAGATTTAATAGAAAGTAATTTCAGGTATCTGGCAAAACTGTGGACTGTTAGCCGCCGCACTAGCCGCTAGATTTGCGAAGTTGGTCTCTGACACAACATTTCCATCTGGAAGACAACTAAACAAGTGACGGCTGATTGGGAGATACACTGCACTGCTGCCAGTTGTTGAGTAGATAGAAGTTCCAGTTTGGGACTTCATCAACGAACCAGCAAGTAAATAGAAAAATTATGGCGGCAGACTCGAAGCTTCTCCAGCTATTCCCATCAGACTGATGCGCATTTGTAATGGTAGAGGAAATTTATGCATTTATGGTCAGAGGAACATTGAATAAGTGAACTTTGATTTTGAATAAGTACGAAATAAACACTCAAACACATTTTCAGTTTTGGCTTAATTCTGGCGTTGAAGTTAATTTCTGAGCTTTGATGTATTCAGAGACCTATAGTAAAATTTTATGGCGAATATTTTCGTGGTACATTTTTTCCTTAAAAAGTCCTGTTTTACAGGACATTTTTGGCATTTTGGAAAAAAAGGGTCAAATTGACCCATACAAATAGGAGCTACAGGGTTAAAAAGCTCCACAAAAATGTTCTTTGTAGTATTTTACATCAAATTGCTAAACACATCATATACCTTTAATGAGACGTTACATGGTTTTCGTTGGCCGATTCACCATAAGAATGTGCAAAAAAGGGAAAACTTTGACACCACCTAAAACAAATTCAGACGTAAACTTTCAAAACGCCGATACACGTATATTTTTTTTAGGACGCTCTATCAGAATACGTTGTTAGAAACTTGTTATTTGAAAAAAAATTTTATTTTGTTGTGCAGTGTAACACATTTTGTGGTTTACCAAAGAAGCGATTTAAAACAGAAAAAAATATTTAATATAACAACTGAAATCTTGTTTTCATAAGAAACCAACGAATAACAACACATTTTTTGGTTGAGCCATGAAGCAATTTAAAATAAAGAAAAAATATATATCAACTTAAATCCTCCTTTTACAAAAACGTACACATTTTTCAAGTGTTTCTGTTTTAAACAAGACTATAAAAAATAAGTTTTCTTCGTGCTCAAAGAATAATGTGTAATGTAAAATAAATTTTTGTTCAGTGTTGCATTTAGTTTTGCATCTAATGATGACAAATGTCATTTGCTGCGAGCGAAACAAGAAAGAGGCAAACCGCTGCCAAGCGCAGAGCAATGCGTGATCACATTTGTAAAACGCTGACGTTGTGGTTGTGGCACACGAGCGCAAAAAGCTTTGATGAACGTTGAGCGACTGCAGCTGCACACAGTCGACAATGCAATATTGCTGTTGTCGTTGTTGTTGCTGGTATTTCACGAGTCATTATAAATTCATTAAGGAGTCGCTTACAAAAAATGTACAAAAAGAAAACGTAATAACAGAACCAAATGGAATTGGACACAAGAAAATGCACACCCACACAGCAATACACATGTACTTAAACACACACATACATACATATATACAACAACATATGCATGTGTACGAAAAAATGAACGAAATCTGCCTGGGCAACAATTGTTGTTGGCAGTTTTTTGTATGCCAAACTAGTGAAACTAAATAAAAAGAAATCATCAACGGAATGCAAAAAACACAAACATGACACAAAATGAAAAAAGAAACAACCAACACATGTACAAAGCGTCATAGAGACAATCAGACATATAGACGAACAGTTATACCGACTGTAGTTTCTTGCCACCTGGCCGCATGCGTATTTTTTTTGTCAGCTTAAAGTGCATTAATGTATATGTATGTATGTATCCCGATATATACGTTTATAGCATATTTGTATGTATATGCATTACACTTTTTTGTGTGTGCAAGGACATTTGGTTTTTTGAGCTGGGCGCGTCATCAAGGCTCGAATGTCTTCACTGTTGGCTGTTGGCCACGTACACACTTCACTCTGTTGTTTGCTGTTTTTTTGTTTTTCTCTCGTTTTTTTTTGTTTTTTTTTTGTTTTTACTATTGTGCCAATTACTCACTCACAAGTTTACTATGCTCTGTTGTTGTTGTATTGTACTGCACAACTCACCTAAATGACATTTACCTTGCAACAGTGCAACATCAACGCGTGCTCACTGTTGTGTATTCCTTGTCAGCTTGTTTGTTTGAGTTCTTGACATTTATGCCATAATTGCAACTAAATACACACACGCACACACAACCTCATACATACATACAAATATGCAAATATGTTTGTGAAAAAATATGATGAAGACATTTATCATGAAAATAGCAGCGAGTTGGGAAGCATTTTTTTGGTTTGTTTGACCAGTTGCGGCTGTGTGCGTCTGAACTGTAAAACTTTATTGAAAACAAAATTTATATATTTTTAAATATATTTTTAATGATATCTTTGCCTTTTCGAAGGAACTCTTTTGATGAAATGAATGAATACAATTTTAGGTTTTTTGCTTTTCATTTCAAGAAATGGAAATATTTCTGTTACTGTTTCAACTAAAAAGATGAAAAGTTACAAAGTTTTCAAGAAATGGAAATTTTTCGGTTTTTTTTTTTAAATTTTTTCCTTTAAAATGAAATTGTTTTCCCACTTTAGCGGCAAATCAATTTCACTAATAACTTGAAGCATGAAAATTCGTCGCGATTTTGTTGTTTATTTTATGTTTAACTTTTTCTTTTCAAGTTTTCTTCTTTTCAAGAAATTGAAATTTTTTTATTATAATTTTTTTTTGTAATTTCTGCCTTTGAATTGAAGTTGCTTTTCCCAATTTAATGGCACAATAAATCCATTAATAAATAAGCTGATTTCATCATTTCATTGCAATTTCATGGATTTTTATATTTAACTTTTTCTTTTCAAGTTTTCTTCTTTTAAGAAAATGGACAATTTTTAATCATAATTTTTTTTTTATAAATTTTGCCTTTGAACTGAAGTGTTTTTGCCACTTTGACGGCACAATAAATCCATTGATAAGTTGACTTATCCAATTTAATAGCAATTTTTTGGGGGTTTTTGTAGTTAATTTTTTTTCTTGTTTTCAGGTTTCGTTCTTTTCGAGAAATGCAAATTTTTCTATTTCTGTTTTTTTCGAGGGTTGCCCTTTATATTTTTTCAAAAAGGATGAAAATGCATTTTGTTATCATCAAAAATAGTTTAAGTGCTTTTCAATGTATTCTTCTTGAAGATTTATACACTTTTGAATGCACTCAAACCAATTGTCGAAGCACTTTTTCCACTCCGAATGAGACACCTCCAAAACATGGCTTTGAATGCTTACGCAGCATCTACTGGCGATGAAAATCGTTGACCAGGCGGTTTTTTTGTTATGTGCGGAAATAAAAAGAAGAAAAAGTCATCGCTAGGTCAGAGCTGTATGGCGGATGACCCATTAAATCGAAGCTTTGGTCGATCAAATTCGCGGTTGTTTGAACCGATGTGTGAGAACGCGCTTTGTTCTGGTGAAGAACGATTCGGCGTTGGCGGTTGTTTTTTCGTATTTCATGGAACACTTCTGTCCAACAAATTGTTGTGTACGTTGCACTAATGACACAGTAGCCAAATGACTAGTTTTCCCGAAGAAACAGGCGACCATTTTCTTCGATATGCTGCGTGCCCGAACAACTTTTATTGGATTTAGCTCGTCTTGAAAGACCCATACGGTCGATTGCTGATTTGTTTCGGGCTCATATATTCATGATTCGTCACCCGTCATGATCTCATAAACGTCTTTCGAAGTACCGCGATCGAATTTTTTCATCATTTCTTTGCACCAATCTACACGAATCTTTTTTTGAGCGATTGCCAAATTATGCGGGATCCAACGAGAACAAATCTTTCTGACAGCTAAATGTTCATGGAATATCGAAACTAATGCCCAAGGATGCCTCTATCTCACGGTATGTCACATGACAATCTTTCATTATCAGTTCACGCACAGCATCGATGGTTTCTGGCACAATGACCGATTTCGGACGACCTTAACGAAATTCGTCCTGGAGCGAACGGCGATCACGCTTGGATTCGTTAAACCAGTTATAAATTGTCTTGAGGGTTGGTGCTTCAGCAACAAATGCCGAATGATGCCGTCGAAGCACTGTTGTTGAGATAATTCACTTTGAAAATCGTAAAAAATTATTGCTCGAAAATATTCACGAATTAAGTCCATTTTTGACTGAGATGAATTTTTCAAGGCAGTGTAAACAAAACAAATAGCGCTTGAACATCAAAATATTCTAAGCATGTTTATGGTAAAAAATGATAAACTTTACAATGGTAATCTCAGATGTTTCGAAAACTTACTAGACCATCCCTATTGAAAAAATATAAAAGGCAGCCTACGTAATTTTGCCTTTGAAATAAATTTGCTTTTCACACTTTAACTGCAAATAAAATCTATTAATAAACTGACATCAAAATTCATCGAATTTTTTTTCGTTTTCTTGGGCTCTCGAACTTTTTCTTTTCAAGTTTTCTTCTCTTCAAAAATTTAAATATTTCAATTACTTTTTTATCTAATTTTTTGTCTTTAAACAATCAGTTTTGCTCACTTAAACTGCCAAACAAATCCATTAATAAGCTGACCTATGAAATTTCATTGCAATATCCTTATCTCTTATCTCCATTCCTCCTAAACAGAATTTTGTATATTAACTTTACGTTTTGCAAATTTGTTTATAACAAAATACTTCCTTCACTGATCCATCATAATTATGGCGTTCAAATCCAAGTCCGTTTTCACACCAAAAAAACTCAAAATAAACTCATTAATAACGATTTTGCCTTCTGAAAATCTCATAACTTTTCATTTTTCACAACAATCATTGCAAAAATAAAATGCCAGAAAACGATGACTAAACGCCATGTTTAAACTTTCGGCAGCTGAAGCTGAATCGAGCCCATGTCTACTTATTTGTATTTGAATGCGCACGCACACTTACAAACGTTGCAAATATGACTGTGTCAAATTAATCATAAATAATCGCTTTCGGATCTGTGAAGCCAGCACAAATAGATGAGAACCATAAAATATGACACAACAAGAAGAATTATGCACCCAAAGGCAGCAAACAGCACACAAAAGTTACAAAGCAGCAGCTCGACGAAAAGAAGGCAACAAAAAATGAGCGCACACAACACACACACGTACACACACACGCAATCTACGAACACGCTCACATCTCCATCTGTTGTGTGTGTTGACGTAAACGAAATTGAAGGCAACTTGTACACGCAATCAAAATGGAATAATCATTTGTTGGAGGGCGAAGAATTGCGTTGCCATTCGGTATATCGTTTGACATAATCATCGATGACAACAACAACAACAATAATAACCAATATCAAATTATTGAAAGCAAATATACCGCAAGAGCAACAACAACGACCACATTGTTGTTGCAAATATTTATAAGCAACAAGGAGAAAGCCAACCAATTCATCGTGTAGCGAACCGCAGTGTCAGAGTGTTGGTGAATCGGCCGAAACATGTGTTGCCGCATGACTTGGCAAAATCAAAACACGATCTGAATAAATAGGCAACCAAAAACTGAGAAGGGAGAAGCGACCAAATACAAAAATCAAAAACAACAACAACAACAATAGCGACAAGTGTGAATGTGCGGTGCTTAAGGGACTGTAAGCTAAATCATAAACATTGGCAGACACACGCACACATAGACACACACACTTGTAGGCATTGTGCGCGCACACACACTCACGTGTTGTCAACAGTCAGACAAGCTCACTTTGAGGGGCGTGGGGCGTGGGGAGTGTTGTGAGGCGTTGTGTAGAGCGAAAAAGTTGATACTAATCTAGAAGCAAATTGCACGCACGTTCGTAGCCCAACAAACACACGCACACACACACACATACATAAATTTGCAAAATATGTCGAAGAAAAGCAGAAAAAATGAAAAACACAAATTTTTTGTGGCAGAAAGTATACGAAAATTCCATATTGATTAGAATCATTTCAAAATATCAGACAATTGTTGGACGCTTAACAACGCGTCGATTGAGAAAGTGAGATAGAGAATCAAATGGTAACCGCATAAAAGTTGCTAGGCAACAGTTTCATGGTCATTTGAGTTGGATGGCAAGTAGCGCAGAAGACAGAGGAGATTTTTTTGAGGACCAATTTCTGAAAAGTTAACCATATTGAAATACGTATTTGTATAAAAGTGTAAAGCTTGAATAGGTAACAAAAATTATTCATGCAAGCATTCATTAAGCATTAAAAAAATGTTTAATGCTTAATGATGAGACATCACAAAAAATTTATACCGATTATGAACATTTAGCCAACCAACAAAAGACAAGATCCAAGAAAAGTAAGAAATCGAAATCGAAAGAAATTTTTGTCCAAACAATGGTCTAAGTGCAGTAAGATGGGCGTCATAAGTCTGATATGAAGAGTGGATTAATTTTTTTTTGAATTTTGTTTTAATTTTCTTATATTAATATACAAAGTATTAAGATTATTGTGTGAAAGTCTAAAGTCAATCGATATAAAACTAACGGAGATATGAAGTTGTATGTCTACGCCTCTCGAGCGGCACCAAACAGACCAAAATTTAATGCACCAATCTTTTTGAAAATCTCATATCAAGAGTGGATTAATTTTTTTTTGTTAATTTTTTTTTTATTTTCTTACAATGATCTACAAAATATTAAGATTATTGTGCGACTATGAACATTAAGCAGTACAAGAACAAAATCCAAGAAAAGTAAGAAATCGTTGGACAACAATGGTCATAGTCATAGCAGTCATTAGTCTCGTATGAATAGTCAGAAGTAAATTTTTTTGTTAATTTTTTGTTACTTTTTTATATTAATGTACAAAGTATTAAGATTATTGTGTGAAAATTTCCAGTTAATCGATATAAAACCAACGGAGATATTAAGTGATATAAGTCTTCGCCTCCTCAGCGCTTTCAGAGTCTGTAAACTCTTTAGAAAAAAACGAATGCACCAATCCTTTTGAAAGAGTGGATTAATTTTTTTTGTTAATTTTTTTTAACTTCCTAATATTAATCTACAAAATACTAAGATTTTTGTGTGAAAATTCTAAGTCAATCGATATAAAACTAACGGAGATATGAAGTGAGATATGAAGTGAAGAGAAGTCTTCGCCTCCTCAGCGCTTTCAGAGTAAACTCTTTAGAAATAAACGAATGTACCAATCCTTTTGAAAGAGTGAATAATTTTTTTGTAAATTTTTTTTAAATTTTCTTATTAATCTACAAAATACTACGATTATTGTGTGAAAATCTAAAGTCAATAGAAATAAAACTAACGAAGATATGAAGTTGTAAGTTTTTGCCTCTCAAGCGGCACCAAACAGCTCTTTCAGAGTCCGTAAACCCTTCAGATCAAAATCTAATGCACCAATCCTTTTGAAATTTTGATATATTTTTTGTCGAGTCATATTTGAAATTTTGTTATTCAATACTTAAAAAATATTGACTACGTGCCTGCCACAAAATTGCTGCAATGCCAAAAAACAGGCAGAATGCCATTAAAAGCGGCCAGCAACAACAGCATTCAAGTCATTTGGCCCTTTCGACCATTTGTTGCATTATGATTATGCGATTCGTTTCGTCTTGCTTTCCGATCTATGAAATCGAAATATGCATGTATTACCTTTTTTCGGGGCACTTGCCTACACGCTCGAATAAATGAAATATAAAATCCAATATATGAACATTTTCATACGCGTACAATATTTGTCGCAAATAGTTTATTGAAATTTGAAATATTTTGCCCTTCAATGCGTTTTTTATGATGGGGGTTTTTGTGTCGGAAGCACTATGCCTTGGGGTTTATTTAAATCGGGTTTTTATGCATGTCGGATGTGCGCATCTACTTAAATTGTTGCGGCTGTCCTCACTGAGCCAAACGAAGTTATTTTTTGCTGCCGCCGCTAAGCATGATTTGCATTATTAAATTTAGCGTCGAAATGAACTTTCAATACCCATTTATGTTTGTGATTTTTTTCAAGAGATATTTTTACATTTGCCAGAGTCTCCACGTGGGATGTACATAACTTTTATGCGCTGTAGGCGTAAGTGAAGATGATGGCTTCGTTGACATATGAAAATGTCGATATGATGGAGTCCATACAACAACGACAAAAATTGGGTTGTATCAATGAGCTTGCATAGACTTTTTGCTTGTCACACCCAGCTGCCATTGAAATGTCTTCACTTAACATGATAAAGACGACATATTTTTTATGTTCATTGATAGCATTCGGGGAAAGTTTCATAAGTGGCTTAGAGGACGCACAAAATTGATGATGACAGTTTTAGGCAGATCACTGCAATATGGAAAATAACTCAAAGTGATTTCAATGAAAGTGGGCAAAGTCCGGAAAAAGTTGATAAAGTAGAATTTAATAAAAACTTTATACATTTAGCTTTTTTGGTATTTATTAGAAAAGTTTTGAAATGATTAGGGAAGGAGGATAGTTAGAGGCCTTTTAATAGGTGAGTGGCTATGCTTAGATAGCTACAAAGTAAATCATTATGGTATAATTTGAATGGTCTTATGTGATTGTACATCTGACAGAAATTTGGAACAACGTAGTTTGAGAAGAGATGAAAAGAATAGATGACGTAGAAAAGATGTTGTTGTTTAAAGTAAATTGCCTTATTTGGTCACAAATTGTGATAGATAGATATGAATTGTTATGATTTAAATTAAATTTATATCATTAGTTAGGAATTAACCTGAAAGTAACAAAAAGCTGCAATTATTTCAACTGTCCATAGCACCGTGCGACAGCATTTTTGACACCGGGAAAAATCTATATGTGCGTGAAACTAGAGACCAAATATAGTAATACTTCGTACTCAGATTTTCATTTCTACATCCTTTGTCCTTTAAAAAGGACTTCAAAATTTTGAAGGAGATAAAAAATAAAAAAAATTTAAAAAATACTTAACCTCGTTAGAATATGGCAATATGCATATCTAATGAAAGAGGAAAAGCTCAAGCATTTAAATAAAATTGATGTTTTATCTAATTGTAAAAAGACGATATGAAAAAGGTCCTTTCAAAACTTTGATCCTTTATATCCTTAAAAAATTTATATATAATTTTCTTGAAACGTAAGTATGTTAAAACTCAAAATCTCCTTGATCACATGTAAAAATTTCATTACTCTAACTTGATGGGTTCGAAAGTTATCAAAAAAAAAGGTGGATGATGCAATTCTAATGAATGAAAAATAGAAAAATTTTAAAAATACTTAACCTCGTTAGAATATGGCGATATGTATATCAAATGAAAGAGGAAAGGCCCAAAAATTTAAATAAAAATTTTTTTTTATCTATTTGTAAAAACAGGATATGCAAAAGGTCCTTTTGAAAATTTTAATCCTTTATATCCTTGAAAACTTATATAGAATTTTCTCGAAAAGCAAGTATGTTAAAACCCAAAGTCTCTTTGATCACGTGTCAAAATTTAATTACTCTGACTTCATTGGTTCGAAAGTTATTAAAAAAAGGTCGGAAGCTGCAATTCTAATGAATAAAAAATAAAAAAAAATTTCAAAAATACTTAACCTCGTTACAATGCAGCGATATGTATATCAAATGAAAGAGGAAAGGCTCAAAAAAGAATTTGAATTTTTTGCAAAGAAAAAATGATATAAAAAGGTACTTTTGAAATTTTAATCCTTTATGTCCTTGAAAATAGATATAGAATTTTCTTGAAAAGTAGGTATGTTAAAACTCAAAATCTCCTTGATCACATGTACAAATTTCATTACTCTAACTTGATTGGTTCGAAAGTTATCAAAAAAAAAAGGTGGAAGCAGCAATTTTAATGAATGAAAAATAGAAAAAACTTTAAAAATACTTAACCTCGTTAGAATATGGCGATATGTATATCAAATTAAAGAGGCAAGGCTAAAGAATTTAAAGAAAATTGATGTTTTATCTATTTGTAAAAAAATGATATGAAAAAGGTCCTTTGAAAATTTTTATCCTTTATGTCCTTAAAAATTATATGTAGAATTTTCTTGAAAAGCAAGTATGTTAAAACTTAAAATCTCCTTGATCACGTGTCAAAATTTCATTACTCTAACTTCATTGGTTCCAAAGTTTTTATTAAAAAAAGGCGGAAGCTGCAATTCTAATGAAGTAGAAGAAAAAGAAGAAGAAGAAGAAGAAGAAGGAGAAGTAAAAAAATTCTAATTTATTTGAGTATTTGAAATAATTAAAAGATACAAAATGAAGACAGAAAATTGAAATTTTGACACGTGAAGATTCAAGATGATTTTGAGTTTAAAAATAGTTACTTTTTAAGAAAACTCTATATAAATTTTTAAGAGACAATGTTTGGTCTCTAGTGTCACGCCCATATGAATTTTTTTCCGGTGTGAAAAAGTTTTTTAATTTCTGTCGCACAGTGTAAAACCTGAAATATGAAATTTCTTTAATTCTTTCAATTGACAAAAAAACGATTCGCTTTTATTTGAAGAGTGTTTTCTTTCAACTCAACAACAAAGCACAAAATTGTATAGTTTTCACATAAAATAAAACAAAAATATATAGAAACCAAACATTGACATAACCTGCAACCCCTTTGAGTCACACAAGAGCGACTAAAAGTGGGTCAATTCATTTTTCATATCCCCGAGACACATGTCGTTCATAGTAGCGAAAAACAAAAAAAAAAAACAAAACAAAAATTATAACAACAAAGCCAAACCGAACTGAAAGATATTTAAGTGCGGCAGTAACCGAAAGTAGCGAAGTGGAGACGAAAAAGTTATCTGTTGTGCAACAAATCATTTTTCGCAGCACAAAAAAACAACAACAACAACAATAAAAACACATGACATTTTCCATCTTAATCAAAGTGAAATGCTTTCAAATAAAACCAACAACAACAACAACAACAAGAGAAACATGAACAAAATCACACACACATTGCCCGCATAAAGAATGTGCCACATAATTCAGCCGCAAAACAATAACTCATATAGAGGCTATAATAATAACAGGAAGAAGAAGAAGAAGAATAACTACAACAAAAAGAATAAAGTGAAAGCGTCAACATAGAGTCACGAAAACAAAACAGAAACGCAAAAACAAAACAAAAAAAAAACGGGAGCGTGAAAAAAACAAACACAACAACCAACAAAATGGTGCAAAGGCCATAATAAAAAAAGTATAACCTTGTTGCTTAATCGAAATTTCAACTGTGCGCATGTGTGGGTGTGTGAAAGAGAGTGTGTGTGTGTGTTGGTGATGTGTGGGTTGGCGTTGAAGTAACCTGCCGATAGACTTCAATGACGTACACGTACAAGCTGACGCCGATGTCGCTGCTCTCTGCACGTTCGCCGCACAACAGCTCATCAACAGCCAAACAGGACACACACACGCACACACACACACATGCACGGCGCAGGGAATTCGTTCCAATTTATTTCGACACATTTCGATTGTGTGTGCTTGGATAATAATTCCAGCATGAGCAACAACAAAAACAACAGTAAAACAAAAAGGCGCACACACAAAAAGGGAACAACAGCAGCAATGAACAACGAACAGCGGCACGAAGTAAAAAATTATTTCATAGCAGCGAATTGCGCAAATCCGACAGAAAGCGAATATTGTATATCGATGGTGAAGTGCGCGAGTGTGACTGTGTGACTGTGTGTGTGTTCGTGCCATTGTTACGTGCGCCTGAAAGCAATCAGCAACATCAACAGCAGCCAGCAGCCGTCTCCGTCTCCGCCTCCCCCACAACTTGACGACGAAGTCAACAACACCGTCAACAATCGCTGCGTTGCTTTCGTTTACATTTTACACACACCATTAACATTCCAGGATATGCGCCGCGTAATGAGCACGAAACATAAATTTGAATATTCAGCAGCGCGCACTTGCGCTCGATGGGTTCGGCGCGACTCGACTCGAGTCAAGTCGGCTATATTGAATTCATTTATTTATTGCAATTTGCTGGCGCACAATGAGCGAACATGAAGGCAAAGCGCCCATCCAGCTCGCACCAGCATAAATAACAAAAACAACTTTTCAACGATTCAAATAAGCAGCAACATAAGAAGAAGAAGCAGTAGAGGGAAAGTAGAAGTAGAAGCACAATTGGGCACACATGACAAATCGACAGTATCAGTGTGTAGGTCAGGCCAACCGATAGCAGCTGCGGGGCAGTAATCTACATCTACATATACGAATGAATAAATCAATGCATGTGTGTGTGTGTGTGTGTGAAAGAAATGTATGTCGCCGCTGTGGAAATGGCAAGAATAAGTAGACTCAAGTGACGCATTTGCTTTGTATTTATTATCTATGTGTGTAAGTTTGTGTGTAAATGGTTTGTTTTGTCTGATGCTGCTGTGGCCTTTTGTGTTGAAGCATCACAATTAGTGCAGATTGAAAGATATATTCGCATGGTTTGTGCCCGAGTCACAATAAATTGAAATATTATTGCACCTAAGTGTCGGCATATAAAATTGTTTTACATTATACGCTCGAGTGGAGTTTTTATCGTATGTGATATATATATTTTTGGAAATTACCAACTGTTCAGTTGTAGGTAATAAATAAATGTGTATGCAGTGATATATGCTCTTTAAAAGTTTATGTTAATACAGAAAAATTAGTAAGTAGAACAAAAGTAAAATTGGTTCGAAAATTATTAAAAAAAGGTGGAATTCTAATGAAGTACAAAAATTCTAATTTATTTGTGTATCAGTATTTAATAAAATATAATTAAAAGATACCAAATCAATGAAGCGAGAATAATGAATTTTTTCACATAATCAAGAAGATTTTGGGGTTTAACAAAGTTACTTTTCAAGAAAATTCTATATAAATTTTCAAGGATATCAAGGATTAAAATTTTCAAAGAACCTTTTTCAGATCCTTTTTTTACAAATAGATAAAAATCAATTTTATTTAAATTCTTCAGTCTTTGCTCTTTCATTTGATATACATATCGCCATATTTTAATGAGGTTAAGTATTTGTAAATTTTTTTTTATTTTTAATTTATTAGAATTGCAGCTTTTGAATTTTTTTATTAACTCTCGAACCAATAAAGTTAGAGTAATGAAATTTTGACACATGATCAAGGAGATTTTGGGTTTTAACATACTCACTATTGAAGAAAATTTTATATAAATTTTCAAGGATATCAAGGATTAAAGATTTCGAAGGACCTTTTTCAGATCCTTTTTTTACAAATAGATAAAAAATCAACTTTATTTAAATTCTTCAGTCTTTGCTCTTTCATTTGATATACATATCGCCATATACTAACGAGGTTAAGTATTTTTTATATTTTTTTATTTTTTAACCCCTTCAAAATTTTGAAGTCCCCTTAAATGGACAAAGGATGTAGAAATGAAAAAATGAGTACGCAGTATTGCTATGTTTGGTCTCTAGTTTCACGCCCATATGAATTTTTTCCGGTGCGAAAATTTTTTTTAATTTTTGTCGCACGGTGTGTTTTTATTTTTTGATCTAAAAAGAATCTCAGTCAAGAAGAAGAAGATCTACAAAAATTTGTATATTTAGCTTATAATTTTTACGGTCCCTCTGTGTCAAGAAAAGACAAAGATACGGCGGAAGGTGGAGTATGGTTTTTCAAGAGGACTGTTAAAATTTCCAGGATGACTCCATGTGAGATAAAGAAAGAAGGTTAGTTTGGGTTGGCAGGCAATTGTGATACCACAAATTGACGCTTCTGAAATGTGGTTACTACACCTTTTAGAATTGAAGAAAGTGAAAAGATATGTAGAATATAGAAGTAGTGGAAATAGTCAGTGGGTTCAAGAACAAAAAAGTGTATTAACCCTTTAAAGCCGGGTACCAGTTCCGCCCAAACGATTTTGATAAAATTCATACACGACCTGGAATTGAACCAAAATGATCAGAAACAAAATTTCAGCTTTCTATCTCTGCACGTTGCTGAGATATTCATTGGGTATTTTGTACCCATTAGGCAGCAATGGTAGCTTTTTTCCATACTTTGTGAAGTGATCAGTTAAACACAAAAGAAGTATTGTTTACAGGTGAGTTAGGAGGCAGATTTTCGTGGGGTTCTAAGGCCACTACGTTTCGCCACATTTTCCACCTCCGGAAAATTCCCAATTTTTGGAGTCTGGTGACTCTAGCTAGATGGCGGAATTTGAGGATGACCTACACTACACTCAATGATTTTGAGATATATCTACCACGAATTTTTCTTTGATTTTTTTTTTAAGTAAATTTTCATGGATACATTTTTACCTATTAGGCAGCAATCGGTTAAAGGAAAGCAAAGACGTGTTGAAAGGGGTTAATTAAGCTTCGAAATTGTGATTTGAAAAAACAGCAGTGCACTGGTAAAATTCCTCGGACACAAGTTTTCTGTAACTTTTTAACTGCGTGAAAATGAATAATAAAAGAGAATAGTTATAAATATCGATGAGGTTTGATTGGCAGCGTTAGTGAAAGAGAAAAAAATTAGTCTAAGGATCCAAGCAACAAGTGAATGAAGAAAATTAAAATCAAATACAGCATAGAGAGATGTCAGCAAAACTTGCTACGATAAATCGAGAAAGCATTGGTTAGGAAGATGGAGATAGATGTCTCCTGGTTTACTAGAAAACTTATAAATATAGATGTCTGATGTTTGATTGGCAGCGGTAGTGAAAGGGAAAGCAAGTAGTTAAGAATCAAAGCAATAATATATATAGGAAATAAGACTAAAATTTAGCACTGAGAGATGGTAGCAAACCTTGCTAAGATAGCTTGAGAAAGCAAGACAAGTTAATAAAAATATTAAATAAATAAAATATTAACAATAATATAGGTATATAAAAATATATAATAATAATATATATAATATATGATAATAATATATATAATAATAATAATATATATAAATATAATAATAATGAAAAGAAAGGGAAGTTCAATTCAATGCTAATAGGAAGTGAAAGGAAAAGACTAAAAAGGATCGAGAGAGCGTGATATGTTATTTAATTTAGTGAGAAAGATGAAGGTGTATGACTCACGGCTGACCAGGAGAGAAAGAGAAAGTATAAGCATGTGAAGAAATGGATTGAGAGAGCGAGATATGTCTATAAATATTTTGCGAAAGATGAAGATGGATGTCCCACGGTTGATTAGCAGACAAAGTGAAAGCGAAAGAAAATGTTCCAACGTACGAAACCATTAAATTCATAATAAGCAAAGTTGTTAGTAGTGTTGGTGTAAAATGAAAGAAAGCCACTAATATAGATTGACAGAGTAAGACATGCTAATAAAAATGTTGAGAAGGGTAGAGATAGATGCCTCAGAGTTTATTAAAAGAAAAAGTGAATGAGAAAGCAAATGATCTGGCGAATGAAAGTAATAAGCGGAAAAAAAGAAAAGCAAGGTTAGTAAAGTGCTGTTAGAAAATATGTTAACAAAAACAGTGAGTAGGATAAAGATGTAAGTGTCATGGTTGATTAGAAGGAACTGACAGCGACGGTTAATATTCTAAGCAACGAAAGCTGTGTGAAGTGAATGGTGCAGTGAGGAGGTGCACAGAGTTGTGATAGAAAGTGAATGTAATATGTTTAGATGCATTCATAGAGCGAGATATGTTAATAAATATTCTGTGGAAGATGGAAATTGATGTTCTAAGTAACGAAAGCAATGAGTGATGAATACAGTGTTTATAGAAGTGGATAAAAACCACTAAGATGATTCAAAAGAACGAAATGGTGTTAATGAAAATGGCGAAAGAAGTAGAGATGTAGGAAGAGGTCTTTACTATAAGGAGAGAACAAGATAAGGTACATAAAGAGGAAGACAAATGAGCTTAAATCAAATGGTTGAAGTGAATACGTTTACGAAACAAAGTCACAACTGAATCCAATTAAACTAAATATTCTTCTTCTTCATCTTAACTTGATGCTCCACTTCTCTTATCATGATTTCAATGCTGTATTTATGCTAAGAAATTGTGCAGAAGCGTTTCTGTGAGTGTAAAGATTTACGTCATGAACTTTCACCTCGATTGAAATATAGCAGTGGCTCAATGCTTCTGTTATCAATGAAGACACAATTTTTTTTTTTATAATTTTATTTTAATTTTAATTTAATTTTGTTTTATTTTTAAGTTAAAATTTACATTTTATTTTATTTCTAATTTCTAATTTAAAATTTTAATTTTTTAAATTTAATTTATATTTAATTTTAATTTAGGTTTTAGTTTTAGTTTTAGTTTTAATTTTATTTAATTTTATTTTTAATTTTAATTTAAAAATTAATTTTAATTTTAGTTAAAATTTTATATTCATTTTAATTTAATTTTTGTTTTTAATTGTAGTTTTAGTTCTTATTTTATTTTATTTTATTTTATTTTATTTTATTTTATTTTATTTATTTTTTATTTTTGTATTTATTTGTTTACGTTATTTATTTCTTATTTTATTTCTTATTTTAAATTATAACTTTAATTTTATTTTATTTTTATTTTAAAAGTGTTATTTTTTTTAATTTAATTTAACTTTAATTTTTATATTTTATTTAATTTTGGTTTTAATTTTAGTTTAATTTAATTTTAATTTATTTATTTTAATTTTAAATTTAAATTTAATTTGATTTGTAATCTTAAATTTTTATTTTAAATTTAAATTTAAATTTAATAATTTAATTTAAATTTTTAAATTAATTTTAATTTTAATTTTTGCTAAAAATTTATTTTTAATTTTAATTTTAAATTTTAATTTTATTTTATTTTTAATCTTAAATTTTTATTTTAAATTTAATTTAAATTTTATTGTAATTTTTAATTAATTTTAATTTTAATTTTAATTTTATTTAATTTTAATTTTAATTTTAACTTTGATATTAATTTTGATATTAATTTAAATTTTAGTTTTAATTTTTAATGTTAATTGAATTTTTTTAATTAGTAAAAATAGTAGTTTTTTTATTTAATATCTTTTGTACATATTGCTACTTTCTTTCTAATAAGAAAAACTATATTTCTAAAAAAAGTAACAAATTTGTTGCTGGGCCTCCTCCTCCTCAAAACAACAGTTCTGCACGCGCCCCGCGGTGCCAACACACAATTCACCAAAATCTGACCAGCAGCGTAAGCACATTGCAAACTTACATACATAGTTCTTGGCCAAAATTGCAGCAACATTTACGCGCTCGCCCATGCCGACTACACTTGTGGCCAATTTCTCATTAAGTTGGTGCTGGTGCTGGCCGGCGACGGCTGCTTGCCGGATTGATGAATTGTAATTACGGTGCGGTGTGAACACAGCCTCGGCTGTGCTGACTTTCCAGCAGACTATTAATTTATGTACAAGATTAGCAGCAGCCACGCCAGGTCGGCCCACTTCCGCAGCACTCGAATAGGTTATAATGAATTAAATTAATTGCGTACTCATTAGGCAAATGGCAAAGTTGTGCCGGAAAACGACAGAAAGGCAGAAAGCAGCAGAAATTGGCCCAAAATAATAAATAAAAACAACAACACAGGATTGCGTGCACGCAGCCAGAAATGTTGCTTATAATCAACTAATTAGCGCGTCGTTTAACAAGATGGAGCACAAAAATCGGCGTTTGACAAGCGTGCAGTATATATATATTTTTATTTATATATATGTGTGTGTGTGTGTGTCACATTAAATGGCATTGAACGTAATGCGCGCACAATCATTGACCAAAAATTAAATCATTCAATACGATTTAGTGCGCGCAAATGTTTCGCGCCGCGAGATTAGCGCGCAACTGTGGCTTCGCGAATCAAACCTGATTTGGGTTCAGGGCCATTGAAATCGAGAGCAAATAAAACAAAGAGTTGGCGCCGCCCTTTGGTGAGGGTGAAGCGCTAAAATCGGTTAAGTGATTTCGAGCAGGCGGCGCTGCGTTTGACAAGTGTGACCAGGGCGCGGCCAAAGATCAGAGCACAAATACAAACACACCCAACAAAAAAAAGGAAAAAGGACCCAAAAAGCTGTGCAAAGTGCTGCTTGATGGCAGGGAGAGTAAATTGCGCCGTTTTGTCAACGACAACAACATGCAACACTTAATTTTTTTTACTGCTTTTATGTGCTTTCATTTTTTATTTGCTGTTTGCTTTTTGTTGTATATAATTTTTTGTTTATTCGGTTGTTTTTTGGTTTGGCTACCCATTTTACGACTGTTTTTGGTGTACTTTTTTATTGGTTTTTCCACATTTTCGTTGTTGGGTCGAGTGCGAGGTTGCACGAACGATCCGGCAGTACGGTGGTGAGCGCAGTTTAATGCTTTTTGATTGACATTTAATGTTGACATTATAATTTTTTAAGTATATTCCGCGCTTCACGGCAATTACTGGCTATTAGATAACAACACCTGAGTACCGCAAATGTGCCGTTATAATTTGCATTTATTTCAAATTGCACACATCTCGAATTTATGTGGCAACACATTTGTGTTGTATGGTTTTTGTATTTAAAAAGTATAATGTCAGAGCCCTTGCGGGGGTCGAACCCGCGACCTTTGGATTAGAAGTCCAATGTGCTATCCACTGCACCAAAGAGCCAGTTGACATGAGAACAGTGTTTTCGTTCTTTAAATTTAACCAATTAATGAACAAAAAACGTTTCTTGAGTTTTCTGAATTTGTAGTTTAGGATACTTTGTTCATGACTTGATTCAAATTACTATTCTTTGTAAGAAAGAATTTTAATTATATTGAAAACACTGAATGATAATAACTATTATTATTATTTGTTAGAGTTACAACTTTAAATAATTATCACACTTAAAAATCAACACGTTGGCTGTTAATTTGTAAGATGAGACGGAATAGTGGATGAGTTGGTTGTGTGAATAATAATTGATACCTTGATGAAAAAGAATTAACTTTAACACACCTTGAAGCCATGTTTTGGAAGTTCAGATCACTTAAGTATTTAAGTTTCTTTCATATTGATTACACTGCACAACACAAAAGAATAACAAGGTTATGACAACGGATTCTGGTAGAGTGGGCAAAAGAAAATATATACGTCTCAAAGCGTTTTGAAAGTTTACGTCTGAATTTTTTTTTAAGGGGGTCAAAGTTTCCCCTTTTTGCACATTCTTATGGTGAATCGGCACACGAAAACCATATAACCTCACATTTTAGGTATATGATGTGTTCAGCAATTTGATGTAAAATACTACGAAGAACATTTTTGTGGAGCATTTTAACCCTTTAGCTCCTATTTGTATGGGTCAATTTGACCCTTATTTTCTAAAATGCCAAAAATGTCCTGTAAAACATTACTTTTTAAGGACAAAATGTAACACAAAAATATTCGCCATAAAATTCTACTATAGGTCTCTTAAGACATCCAAGCTCAGAAATTAACTCGAACGCCAGAATTGAGCCAAAACTGAAAATGTGTTTAAGTGTTTACTTCGTACTTACTCAAAATTGGTGCTAAAATCTCCTACAAAACGTGATTTTTAAAAAAAGTTTGATTTTTTTGTGCAGTGTTATTATAAACAAAAAAGTTATGTTCCATTAAGGAGCCCTTGCGGGGATCGAACCCGCGACCTTTGGATTAGAAGTCCAATGTGCTATCCACTACACCAAAGAGCCGCTTACAAAATTTCCCAATTATCACAAAAATAAAACTCAACATTTTATCAGTCGGAACAATCACTTTTGTAGTGAGTTTCTGTTTCAAGTTTGTTTATTTGCTCAAGTGTGTGAGTAGAAATTCGATTCATAGTTGGGAACCAGTTAGTCGAATTTATTTGTTCACTTGTGTTCAAACAAATGTTGGCAGCTGTTTCTGTCTCTACCCGAAAGTAAAAAATAAAAACAGAAACAACAAATAACTATTTTTTAGTACTGAAAATATGTATGTAGGTATGTGTGTCTGGTATGGTTTTCGGTAGTCAAAACAAAGGCAGATTAAATACAGATTAGCGTAGTTGCACTGAATTGTGAAATAGTCTTTTAGATAAGTTTTGTATAATTTTCTACGTCAAATCTTATATTGAAAAAACCCTCTTAACCCTTCGATGGGCAGTAACAATTTACTACACATTTGCTCATTATCGTCTGGCCAGACGAAATCTGGGTTAGGCTTTTGACAGAAGCAAAGCGCAATGACAGATGAAGTATATTAACTTTATATGGTAGGCTACGTATATAAGTACATAAATAAACAAACTATGTTGATATATACTAACTCTATTACCTAAAAATACACTGTAAAAAAGAAGATGAATCTGTAATTTTTTTTATTTTTCTGAAATTTTATCAGTTTTAGCAATGTTTTATTTTTGTATGTGTCTATATATATATATGATGTAAGTCATGCATATTTTTCTTATTTTTTTATTCATTCAGTGCATTTATGGCACTTATATATTTGCGTGCGACAGGCAAACGTGGTCGCCACATTGCTGACACTGAAAACGTGTTTTGTGATGTTTGAGTGTGTTGTTTAGGCAAATAACGCATGAGCCAGGTCTAAATTCCTGTGGAGCTACAGCTACAGCAGCAGTTGGCAACTAGAATGATATAAATGAATGATAAGATAATATAATGGTATATTTATAATACGAATGTTTACTAATAACTTACCACACCATAGATTTTAAGCGCTTGTTAAATGTTAGGGAAGCGCTTGTTTGGATTACAATAGTAATCCAAAATACGCATACACTTCTTTTTCGTTTGTTGGCTTCCAGGATTGAATTGTGCTCGGATTATTCGCATTATATTTTTCAATATCCGCATTAGCTCTACGGTTGGTTTCTCTAATGACAATGTCAACAATTTCCGGAGTAATTATTGATTTAAAAATGCCCACAGGATTGGTAATAGTACCACGTAAAGGGCCACAATGCCTTGTCCGCAAAATGTTATGCTCTCGGAGGCGACCAGCCGGCATTGCTGCAATAAGCCACTGTTTTCCATCTCGCGATGTGTAAAATCTACCACTTTGATTTTGTGGGCCAGTTATGACCACAGGTAGTGGATTTTCCTGTGAAAGTTCTTCCAATTCCAACTCCTCTTCGTCTAATTCCTCGCGAATGTAATTTTCAACCACAAATTCAGTTTCCTCATCCGATGCGTCTTCGTGTGGCACATAATTATTATCCAAATCATCACCAACATTATCAATTAATCCATCTTCCTCATCGTCACTGTTGCACATAATATTGGCAAACCTTCGATCTATTTCTTTTTTCGTTTCGGCCGACAACTGGTTATATTGAGAGGTATGATGGATTGTCATTTCCACCACTTCGTCGTCGTTGAAAAACTCAGCCATTCCAAAATATCACTGAACTTCACTCCTCGACTTTTAAATACGAACTGGCACATCACCAATGGTAAACAAATGCATCCAATTTCGAATAGCAAAAAATTTGATATGCAGTTATATATCAAACCTTAAAATCAAATTACTTTCACATACAAGCTGAGCAAGAATGCAAAAAAACGCTTCTTTTGGCTTACTTAGTTTTTCGAAATTTTTAAATAATTTGCTATTTTAACATTTCCAACAAGGTCGCAGCATGCTTTGATTATTCAGCCAACATTTTTAGAATTAAAAAAAAGTTAAAACAATAATACAAACTAATTACACACTCGATTCACGCAAAAAACATTTTTCGTCTGGCCAGACGACAAAGTGCAAATGTGTAGAAACTGACTTTGTAGCAAAAAAAATGCATAAAACCGCGTAAAAATTCATTTTATTTTTTACGTTTTATATAGAGGATAACGAAACTTGAAAAGTCACGAAAGCACAGCACGATGAAGCGCAGAGAAAAAAAGTTATGGATAAAAATAGAACCATTTCGTCTGGCCAGACGACAAAGTCCATCCGAGGGTTAAGTAAGTATGAAAAAAACAATAAAAGAACCGAAAATTGACTAGTCTATTCCAGACTTCGGGCATTGGCACATCGGCATAGGATAATTGGCAATTTTTTCAAAATGTTTAATTTTAATATGGAAAAACAGCTGCAAAAGTATGAAACAAAATCAATAGTAGATGTTACAATTGATTTCTATTTTTGAGATGAGGGACAGACATTCATACATAAACTGAGGACAATTTTTTTCTGTTTTCAAATATTTCTCAATACAAAAGCAAAGACACAAGTAGTTTTATAGCAACTCAATTTATTCAGAATGCCTACCTATTAGACAGTGTCCTGTCACAGGACTCCTTAGAGCACAGGAACTACTGTATTGATGGCCTTTCGGCCTAGCTTGACTAGGTGGTAAGTTCGCCTTCAGTTTTGTGTTAGCCAAGTTTGTCTGATAATATTGCAGGTGTGTTCTTCGGCACTGAATCAGTTTCAATACTAGAAATACTTCAATTTCAAGTTAGCCCTGGTTGGTCTGACAATGTTGCAGGTTTGTTCGTTTGCCAAGAATCTGTTTTGGGTCTTTCTCAAAGCCATTAGCATCTTCAATATTATGCGAAGTAAACCACACAAAGTCAACCACATCACAGTGGTATCTGATGCCTTTTTGACCCGCATAACCCATGGATTTGTATTCTCAAACTCGCAAGTTCATTGGTCCCATAGTTGCCTATGATGTCACCTTGATCCGGATATCTCATCAATTTGTGTTTTAAATATCGCTAATTCAATGTTCCCACAGTGGTCTATGATGCCTCTTTCATCCGTATAACCCATGAATTTAAGTATCCAATCTTTCAAGTTCATTTGTCCTACAGTAATAATGAAGATATCTATTTAACCTGGATATCCTTTTGGATGTTCAAAATATTTCAAATTCATTGGTCCCACAGTTGCCTATGATGTCTCTTTGGTTCGGATATTTAATCAGTTTGTGTTTTTAATCTCGCTCCATCAAGGGACATATTTCCTGCTTTATTAAGAGAATATATGTAAATATATACATTGCGCAGTATATTGTGAAGTAACCACTTTGAAGCCTGCAATTTGAGCTTTAAGAAACTTTAGAGAAAAATCATCTTTTTTTCTACACTGTTTTCATTTCAAGCAGAGCTCTAGGTTTGCTGTCTTTTTTACTGCCAAAATCTATTTATTTTTACTTTAAAATGATTTGCTGAACAAACATTGTTTCTACCCAAGGCGAATTCATACCAGGTGATAGCGTTAAATGAGGCGAATTGATTTTTTTTGTGGTGGAAAAGGTCTAGATTGTCAAAGTGCCTGTGTAAAACTTTGACAGTTTAAAATGAAAAAGCAAGCTTTGTTCTGATTGGCTGATTTTGACAATCTAAACCCAGAAAACAAAAACAAAATACATTGAAATTTTGTTGCTGTCCTTACGCTATCACCTGGTATGAATTCGCCTTGGTTTCTACCAGGTATATCAGTATGAAGTGAGCTTCAAGATACAAATGTCTTGATTGGAAAAATTTGTTGTGAACGAGCCTTAATTTTTTTTTGTTTTGTTGCTATGACATCTGTCAAGCACATTTAGTATACATCAAGTCATTAAACACACAACATCATATTTTTTCATCGTGTTAAAAATGTCGAGTTTTGTACCAACAAGTGATGATTTGCGGAAAGCATTAATTTTTGTTTTCATTTGAAGAAAAGTGCTGCAGAGTCGCATCGAATGCTTGTCGAGGCATATAGTGATTATGCACTATTAAGAGCAACATGCAAAAGATGGTTTCAACGGTTCAGAAATAATGATTTTGATGTGAGAAATGAAGAACGTGGAAGACCACCAAAAAAATTTGAAGACGCCGGATTGCAAACGATATTGGATAAAGATGACACTTTAGGTCCAAAGAAAATGGCAGAAATGTTAAATGCTGCACAAGCAACAATTTCTGTCCGTTTAAAAGCTATGGGAAAGATCCAAAAGTGTGGAAAATTGGTGCCATATGAATTGAATGAAAGGCAGATGGAAAGCCGAAAAAGCACTTGTGAAATTTTGCTTCAAAGACATGAAAGAAAATCAATTTTGCATCGAATTGTTACTGGCGATGAAAAATTGATCTATATTAAGAATCCTAAACGGAAAAAATCATGGGTTAATCCGGGACAACCTTCAACATCGATTGCAAAACCAGATCGATACGGCAAGAAGACAATGCTGTGTGTTTGGTGGGACCAGAGTGACGTGGTGTATTACGAGTTGTTAAAACATGGCGAAACCGTTAACACTGATCGCTACCGACAACAAATGATTAATTTGAATCATGCATTGATCGAAAAACGACCAGAATGCGCCAGAAGACACGGCAAGGTAATTTTGCTCCAAGACAATGCACCTGCACACAAAGCAAGACTGGTTCAGAATACATTAAAAGCACTTGGCTGGAAGCTGCTGCCCCACACGCCGTATTCACCAGACTTGGCTCCTTCCGACTACCATTTGTTTTCATCGATGAGACACGCATTGGCTGAGCAGCACTTCGATTCCTACGAGGAAGTCGAAATTGGGTTTCTGATTGGTTTGCTTCAAAAGACAAACAATTCTTTTGGCGCGGTGTCCACAAATTGCCTGAAAAATGGACAAAATGTGTGGCTAGTAATGGCTAATACTTTGAATAAAATGTTTTTTACTTTCCCATTAAAAATTAGTGTTTTATTTTCGCAGAAAGAGGCTCACTTCATATTGATATACTTGGTAGTAAAATTTCTAAATAACATTCAGTACACTTTTTAATAAAAATACCAATTTGGTAATAAGAGAGTTAAGGCTCTAACCGCGCCATGCAGTAATGCTCAAAGGCGATGAACATGGACTTAGCGTAACTTATGAAGTTTTTTACCTTCAAAACAAATAACTTGGAGGCAAATAACTTGTCGGGGAATATTTGCTCATACTAAAGAAAAAAAATACACAATTTATAAAAAATTTTATAAAACTTGCTTGTTTATGGAGTTCGAAATGAATATAAATCACTGAAAACTTTTATGTTCCTAAAATATTCAAGTACTGTTCATAATTTTTCTTGTTTATGGAGGCTGCACCGCTTAATTCATTTTAAATTAGTCTTGAGAGAATTTTACAATGAATTTTTTGTGTTAACATCACAAAAAAAAACCAACAACAAAACATAAAAATGTTCGCATTAAACACAAACAACACATTAGAGAGTCATAAGTGTAAATTCATGTGATAAATTTTAACGAAAATTGCATGCGAGAAAATTTTCACACACACACACATACGAACTCAACCGCAAATCGTTATTGCGATGCTTGTTTTAGCTGCCCGTGTAAAGAACTGAGCAAACTTTGACAACAATGTCGACGAAATTTGCATATCTTAAGCATAAATGCAAATGCAATGAAAAAGGGAATGGGCGAAAGCGGCAAAAATGCGCAGAAACTACAAGGCAACAAAAGTGTCATTGGCGACATGTCAAAAATGCTTGGCGGGTGAATAAAAATTGACAGCGTACGCAATGATTTTATGTTGCGCTGGCAATTTCTTTTTTTTCTTTGCTTTTCCAATTTTCCCTCGTACATTTTATTTGTTGTAATTTTGGTTTTTTTTTTGGCAATTTTGTTTGACAACATTTGCCGCTGCTAGCATGAATACGTTAGAGCCACTTCCTGTGGCATAATTTTGCCCGCCCGCCACTCATGTTGCCATACACACGCACACACGCACACATACACAGCTGGCGTAAAAGCTTATCATGTCAAAATAAATTAACCCTTCGCTGCATGATTTAATTTCCGTGAAGAAAAAACATTTTTGTTATATAATTCTTGTTGCTTGTTAAGTTCTGATGGTAAAAATGAAATTTTGTTGAATTCCTGTATCTATGAAAGAAGTTCTGCGGACATTTTCCGTATCCTGGTTAGAACGCTACCGCCGAAATGAAAGTCGGGTTAATCTATTTTTTAGTGTTGGCTACTACAGGGAGTCGATCTGAGGTCAGGCGTCACTGTATACTCGTAATTCAATGCACTAAACAACTGAGCGACGGCGATCGCCAAGTAACCATCGCCACTAATAACCAAAATTATTTCACCGAATCGAAACACTTGTTGTTTTTTCGATTCTGTTGAACATACTTTCAATATTATTCGCAAAATTCCGTTAGTAATCAAATGTTTTAACATAAAAGACACAACTGAAGAATAAATAACTGTAAAAGGGTGAATAGAATAGTCTACAGATCAATGAAAAGTTAACATTGCATATATGCAATGCCATGCAGCGAAGGGTTAATATTTAACAGAAACAGCTACAAGTGGAGCGTGTTGCCAGCAAACTGTAAACGGAATAAAAAAACAACAAAAAATAAAAATAACAAAAAACTGAAACGAAGAAGTTGCACCGAATTTGGGGGCAGGAAGAGCTGTCAGTGTGTTGGAGAGGGGCGTAAAAATTGGCAAGCAACAAATTTACATACATAAACTCTGGGGAGACGTTGTGCACGCGTCTATATTTATTTATATACTTATTTACTTATATGTATTTATATTTATTGTTGTTTTTGGAATTTTTGTTTTGTTTTTTTTTTGCTAACATGTAGGAGGGGCCGACGTAAGCAAAACACCGAATTTGTCGAATTTTGTTGCATGTTAAGTGGCAAAAAAAATTAATGCATACAATCGGGCGGACAGACAAACAGACGGACAGCAAACGATTTCGATACCTTCGTGCACAGCGTGATGTATGAGCGGAAGAGTGTATGTATGTGTGTGTGTGTGTGTGTGCATGCATGCGAGGATGAAGATGAATTTATTTGCATGTAAATAATGAATGCGTATAAATGTATGATTATATTTATGTGGGTGTGTGTGTTTCTTTATTTGAATGTGAATCTGTCAGTATGTATCTGTATGCGTGACGAATGTAGGTATGTGAATGCCTGTAAGTCTCTCTGTATTTCTTTAAGTTGGATGTGTATGTTTGTGTGATTGCTGTATGTAGGTATGTATGTCGGTTGGTTGTTTTGAAGTAAATATATGTATGTGTACATGTACAGGTTTTTATACATGTATGTATGTTACATGTGACTATATGTTACTAATATGTTACAGCATGTGTGAGTTGTGATGTGTGTATGTATTTGTCTATCTGTGAGTGTGTCTTTTGACTGACATACGCTATGTTATGTGTGTCTAGTTGTATGTATGTTGTCAATGTCAAATGTTTGTATATATGTTTGTATGTATAACATATCTCAAAGTATGTAAATCTATGTGGTTTTTGTTTGTCTGTATGTGAGTTTATGTCTTTATCCATGTCTCGCTGACATGGCATTTATGTATGTTTGTCTGTATGTATAACTTCTTGTTTGTCACTAAATAAATGTCTTCATATCAACCAAATTTCTTCTTCTTCCCATGACCATTGTTTTTCTTTTCGATTCTCTTAATATCGAAATTCACAACATTGTTGTTCTTGTTTTTGTTGTTGTTGATGTCATACTGTTTCATCATATTGCGGCTCAATTTCTGTGAATACTTCAATTACTTTTCGTTATAATTCTAATCTAATTTCCATTATAGCTTAAAAATTATTATTTGCTTTTCGTGGTTGCGAGTGTGTGTGTGCACACTTCTATTTTGTATCCCTTATATTAAATTTTTCATTTCGATTTTTCTCTTCCGCCTTATCGTTATGGTAATCTTCATTAAATACCAGCAAATATATAACAAACATTACAACAACAAACCACTACATTGCAGAGCAGAAAGCAATTTGCCACAAACGTGATTTTTTGGGCCCACACAGACAAAAACACATCCCACACACACTCATACACAGCTACAGCTCGCGCACACATGCGAATTATGAAAATTGCCCGCTTGTGTCCTGTTGACGTGCAACAGCCGCCACCGCCGTTGTTATGGTCATAATCGTTGTTTTCGCATTTTTTGTTGTTGCCATTGTTGCTTTACTTTCATGTTGTCATCAATTGCGTCGCGCTGACGCCGGTGTCAATGTTTGTCGATGGCATGTCATTGTATTTGTGCTTTGCCGCTTACACGTTGTTATTATAAAAATAAACACAAATTGAAAATGCTCGACACGGTGCCGCAGTGGCGCTGACATTGCCGGGCCGTGTATTGGCGTCTGCGGTGATTTGATGAGTGCTGCCTACAACACTTTACAGTATTACAAGTTAAATATATTATACCAGGAAAATTATCGTAAAATATTAAAAAAAAAACAAACGTTATTGAAGCCTTGGAGATTTGGCCTTTTAAGCGCTTCAGTCAAGTTTGCTACATACCTACCATTCAAATGAGTAAAGGAAGCACTTGGCAACTGAGCAAAAGATTGTGAAGTTATCAATCTTATTTTGAGTCTGTGCGAAAAGATGAGAAGCGGGAAAATCTGCCACTGTAAGAGGGATCAAGTGAAGAATATTGGGTTCTTTTTTGCTGTGGCTAAAGGCAACTGAAAGCAGGTTTTGCTGTCGGTTGTAATTCAGGTTTGGGATCTGCGGCTGGTTTAGCTTTGAGGTACAAAGATTTGGTGACTTTGATGGTCGCAGATATGAGTGGAAGAATATTTTCAGAGCCAAAAAATGCCTCAGAGCCGAGTCGGAGGTTCGTTATTTGCAATTCGTACGCGTTCCTGGACCTAAGTAAACGTCAGACTATTGTATCTGCCGACCAGAGCCGCATCCAAGGAGGGAAAATGGTGTTTATTCATTATCAATAATCAACATTTTCAATCGCTTTGCATGTTAAGTACATTGCCACACTGCACAGTGATTCGTTCCATAGACAAAATTTCAAAAATTTAAAGTCTTAGAATTTAACGATTTTGATGTCATTTAGAAGGTAAAACTGCAACTAAGAAAACCCCAAAAAATCTGTGTTAAAAATTAATTAGTGTGTGTGCAAAAGCGGCTCAAAATGAAAACTTTTTTCACAAAAAAAAATTTAAACACATATTTTCTGCTTTTTAATCTATTCAGTAAAAAAATTGTAAAAATACATACACTAAAATTTTCAATATAGATTAAAAAATTATGTGTCCATTTTCGCTTTTAATGTTTTCTTAAAATTTGCAAGGCTTTTAGTTCAGAAAATTGACAAAACTTAAAAGTATATGAAAGTATGTTCCTGGATTTTTTTGTTTTAAGAAGCATTCTTTTTTTGTCGGATAATGTAATTACTTCCGATCTCAGAAAATAATTCAATTTGAAAAATGGTCTAAACACCTATTTCACAATAAAATTTGTTTTATTCATCCATAAAAGTATGCAATTAGCATAAAAAATTGCAAAAACTGCACAAATGCAAAACATACATCTACATCTTTTATTATAAAACTGAAGGATCCTAAGACAATTTATGTTTCTCTTTTCAATTATCAAAGATTTTAAAGTAAAATCTGAAAAATTTAGCCAACACACTTGGTGCTATAGCTTTCCAAAAATGATGAAATTTAAGTCTCACGCATTGAAAAACTACAAAAGTGTAAGAAAACAAAATAGAGCAGCCCATGATTAACTAGTATACCAAATTTTATAAAGAACGGACCACTACTTCTTATTTTGTCCCGCGGTTGTATGGAGTTGAATTACTGTGCACTGGTAAGAAAAAAGATCTTTGAACCTTTGAGCAATTTAAAAAAAAAATTAAAACTTTATTTTTTGGCAAAACCGATTAGTTTTATTGAAATTCGTTACCTTAGGACTCAATACAGCGATTCACGGATATCCCGGATGTCCTTCAGGATATCGGTACAAGCTATATGAACGGCTTGTACGTTCTCAAAACGCTTTCCTTTCATCGAATCATCATTGATAAATGCAAGAAGGTGAAATTCGCACAGTGACAAATCAGGCGAGTAAATACAACGTGCGAGTGGTTGATGGTTAAATAAGATTCTTAGTCAGAAAATTAGTCACAAGTGCCGATTGATAAGATTTCGTTAGTCAAATTGCGCTAATCACACTGTACACACACTTTTCGATAGCCTAATTGTAACGTTAGGATGCGATAAAATGACGTATGGGAGATGCTCAATTCGATAAATTTCAATGAAGAATTTGGAAGCATTTTTAATGAGTTCATGAACAGTAGACATGATTTCGTGCACGATTTTCACATTTTGATGCCCCGCAACTTCTCATTTTATGCGGTTGGGTGAAAAAGTGCATGAGCCCAAAAAGTTTGGGGCTAAACGGCGTCGCATCGATGTCAAAGTTCACAAAACAGCTGGAAAATTCGACAAATTGCTCCACAGTTGGTCAGAAATTGCACTTAGATGGTTAACATTTATGACTGACCCACACTATTTTTCTCTACTGAACATTTCTTTCAAACATATTTATACCCCATCTCCAACCCTTGATGGGGCTCCCATACAAAATGGTCGTTTTTATAAAATAGGCTCCCACTGCTCTCAGGTTGCCCCCAGATGTATCCAATGTATAAGCGACACCCATTTATTTTCTCTTCCAAATGTTTCTTCCAAACAAACCTAGGCGCTATCTCCAAGTCTTAAGGGGGCTGCCATACAAAACTGGCCATTTTCTATGCCATTGGCTCCTCACTTGTAAATGTAGTAGTTAAGTAAGTGAGAAAACATCGTATCTCGGAAACTACTGAACCGATTTAAATGATTTATTCAGCCATCGCCAACAATCTTGAGTACAAAAAATACAAAATTAATTGAGTTTCATAAATTCACAACCAGAGGACGTCTTCCATACGATCGGAGATGTGAGGTTGTCAACTTTTGGTTTGAAACCCGAGTAATCAAAGTGTATTGTCGAAACCCCATTAACCTCTCCATTTTGAAAGCTTTTTTGCATACACTTTTTCACCAAACCGTATAAAACGAATAGAAATGATAAAAATGATCGAGAACCCATTATTAAGAATCTCCATATAACACTAAATCATGTCTAATGCACAGTTGGTCAACATGTTGGTGTTCATATCATTCATATTGGCTCTTTGTTCGATGCTCATATTTGTATCGATGACGCAAACATTCTATCACCTCAGGAGTAAAAACTCCTATACTAAAAAAAAATATATACCTATGATTTTAATTTCAAATAACAATTTAAGATCCCCGAGGAAATACTTTAACTGGAATTATTGCATACACTGAGGTCAAATATTTAATCAATTTTCAAGAGTTGACACATAAGAAGCAAATCCAAAAGCAGCTTAGACTAAAGAAAAGCTCCACTAAAGGACAGTTCTGAAGTCTGTAGACAGTCGGACTGCAGAACTGTTGGATTAAAGAATAGTTGATTCATAGGACAGTGGGACTACAGAAGAGTTGGAGTACAGAACGGACTGCAGGATAGTTGGACTGCAGGATAGTTGGACTGCAGGATAGTTGGACTGCAGGACTTTTGGATTACAGAAGAGTTGATAGGACAGTCGGACAACTATAGAATATTATAAACAGGACAGTAGAATCTCTTATAAGCTGGTTTACTTGAAAATTGCACTGCAGGAGAGTTGGACTACAGAAGAGTTCACTATAGTTTGGGCTACAAAATTTGCGTACTGTAGAAGAGTTGTACTACACGACAGACAGATTGCAGGTCAGTTAGACTATTGGAGAGTTGGACTGCAGAACAGTTGGACTACAGAGCAGTTGAGCTATGGGACAGTCGGACTGTAGGACTACAGAATAGTTGGACTACAAGGAAAGCGGACTGCAGGACAGTTGGACTAGAGAACAGTTGGATTATCGAAGAGTTGCTTCATAGGTCAGTCGGACAACTGGATTGTTGAATTACACACTTTTGGACACATTTGGACTGCAGGACAGTTGGACTACAGGACAGTCGGACTACAGAACTGTTTTATTACAGAAGAGTTGATCCATAGGACGACAGTTGGACTACAAAAGAGTGGGACTACAGAACGGACTGCAGGATAGTTGGACTGCAGGACTTTTGGATTTCAGAAAAGTTGATCCATAGGACAGTCGGACAACTACAGAAGAGTTGGAGCAGGACAGTAGGATTTCTTATAAGCTTGTTTTCTTGACAATTGAACTACAGAAGAGTTCACTACAGTTTGGACTACAGAATTTTCGTACTGCAGACAGACAGATTGCAGGTCAGTTAGATTATAGGACAGTTGGACTGCAGAACAGTTGGACTACAGAGCAGTTGAGCTATGGGACAGTCGGACTGTAGGACTACAGAAGAGTTGGACTACAAGGCAAGCGGACTGCAGGACAGTTGGATTATAAAAGAGTTGATCCATAGGACAGTCGGACAACAGGATTGTTGGACTACAGAAGAGTTGGAATACAGAAAAGTTGAACTGCGGGACAGTTGGACTGCAGGACAGTTGAACTGCATGACAGTTGAATTACAGAACAGTTGATCCATAGGCCAGTTGGTCAACAGGCTACAGGCTCTGTTTTACAACAGAACAGTTGGAACAGCATAGTAGGATTTCTTAAAATTTGGTTTATTTGACAATTGGACTGCAGGACTACAGTAGGCCTGCAGGACATTCTACTAAAATCAACTGATAAAACTTATTTATGGCTTTAAGTTCATTATTTGACATAATTTTATTTTTATTCCAGACCAAAATGTAATAACGCTACTGCATTGAATTACTTTAGAAATATTCCATAATAGCCGAAACTGTGAGGCAACTGTTTTACATAATTGATATAAAATCATACAAATGGTAGTTATGGGACAAGGGGAGCAGACAAACGACGATTACGGGCATGAAAAGCAGCACAAAAGTGCGAATAAGCGGCTGTATGCAATCATGTTATGTCTGTGTGTGTGTGTAGGCGGAGGTGTGTGTATGTGTGTTTGTGTCTGTGAGGGAGAAACGCTTTATGAAACGGCAAAAGCGCTTAATGCGTCGCTGAGTCATAAAAAAAAATATAAACATAAACGGCGGCGGCCACGAGCAACAAATTTTAATCCTTTTGCTGCCACGCTGCTGGGCATTGGCGGCTGCTTTGTGCTATTTTATGTGCTGCCCTTTATTTTCTCAGATTTCTTGTTTATTTTCATTTTTCTTGCTGTGGTTGTTTGGTTGGCAGTAGAGCACGGTTTGCTGCCACGTAAGCCACGTAAACGCACACAATAACACTTGCGGCCGCTGTAAGCTGGCTGTATGAGTGCAAGTTTGAATGTGTCGGTGGTTGTGTATGTGATGTGAGCTGGTTGTTTTGGCCATTGTGCGCAGTGTGAGTGCAGGTTTGTGTAGCGTGCAAATGTTGTGTTTAACAGCAGCTTCGTCTAATGACTTTTCACTCCGCCCCCACTTCATCTATCACCCGACACTGCGTAGCTGTGCGTTGTGCCGCCGCTTACGGTGCACCTCAAATGTAATTGTGGTGGTTAACTCGTTTCGCATTGCCATTTGCCATCTCCGACCATCGCTGCATCAGCTGCTCTTCTGTCCCACTCGACGCTCTCGCTTGCTTTGTGCGCCTTGTACGTGTTGTTTTTATGGCTTTTTTGTCGTTTGTTTTGCTTTTCTTCCATTACCGACGTGTTATTGTCGTTGGTGCTGCTTGTTTATTGTTTGTTGCTGTTGTTGTTGGTATTGTAGCTGTTGTGCACTGTTCCAACACGTGTTTACGTCGTTGGGTGCACGTTAGACACTCACACACATACACAGCTGCGCACCTGCAATCTGCACAAATGCTCAGCTTTTTCCCACTTCTACGCTCGCCCCATGAAATGGACTTCTGCTTAATTTAATTGGTCCAATTAAAGCTCGACTAATGACATTTTGTGGATTTGTTAATTTGTAAAATTTGTTTATGTAAATTTCTATGGGCGTTTACAAACTGTTTTCAATTTCGTTTTTGTTGTTTTTAGTTGCTGTTGTTAGTGTCATTGTTGTCGTTGTTAATATGCGACGTGTCTGTGTTTTGTCATTGTAACAGATTTGTTGTTGCATTTAAGGTTTTTTTGGTAATTGTAGTCATTGTAGGCAATTGTCAACCTACATTACGTGATAATAAGTTAAATTAAAGCTGATAATCTGCTGGTGGCAATGTTTCTGTCTACGCAATAGGCAAATTGTGTAGATGCCGTGAAAATATTTCCTTCCAAAGAGCAAAGAATACAAAGCAAAACAAGTAGCAGAACAAGTAGCAAAACCAGTAGCGGCTAAGGCGATTAATAACAATAGCAACAACAACAAATACAACAACAACAAATTTATGCATGTAGAAAGGAAATTCACTCAACCGAAAAGTACATTGAAGCGAGAACAACGGACGTGTGTGCGTGTAAAAGCGAAGAAATTGTTGACACAGGAATCAAAGCACTCAAAAGGCAACTTTACACGAGCCAATAGTCCAGCGGTCGGTAAAAGCAAAAATACCAAAAATAACTAACGAAACAACATTAACAACCACTGTCAACGCTCAAATGCAAAACACTTGTCCGACGAGTTGGCAGCCAACAAAGAGCAACAATGTTGACGGCACGCGTTGTGTTGGCAACCCGAAGTGAAAACAACAGCAAAAGTGACAGCAAGGAACAGCAAGACCAACAATACCACAACAACAACAACAACAACAACAACAACAACACATGTTTGATATGCATTAAATTTTGGGCGTTATTTGTTGTTATTTTTGTACTTGTCGCATTTTCGCGCAACTTTAAGTTGACACTGACAGAAAGTGGCAGCGCCAACAACAGCTGTGCGCCTTCAACGTTTTTTCCCCAACATTGCTTTTGTCGTTTTCCGCTCTCTTCCTCTTCTTCTTCTTCTTCTTCTATTTATTCTTGTTTCGAACCTGCCAAATTTTGTGGGCGTGTCACTTTCACACTTTCACAGTACAATGTCCTTTCACTCGACTCGCATTTGTTTGTCGTTCGTTTTCTATGATTTTTTGTTTCGACCGCACTTGTTGGGTATTTAGTTGTTGTTGCCATGTCTTGTGCTGCTTGTCGCTCATTTACATTTAATAAACAGAAGTGACAAAAAAAAAATGGGGGAAAAAATACATAATATGTTTGTGTGGAAAAAATTAAAATAATACAATAATAAAAACAGGCATTCGCCAGCAAAAGGCCACAAAAGCAATTCGGAGCCACCGAAAAAATGTGCGACGCAGAGAAATTAAATTTATGCGTTGCTGTCTCTGAAAAAACAAATATAGAAGTTATGTATGTATGTATGTATCTATGTTGGATGGCCGCGAACAACTGGCCGTCAGTTTGCCAACACATTTTTATACAAACACACACCCCGCCCCCACTCGCCGTCACTCTTGCTCGCCGTTAGCGGGTGTGGAAATTCTCGAACGTAAATGCCTCGTGAAATTGATGTCACAGCCTCGGGTAATGGGTTTTGCGTGTTTTCGCTACAGCATCAAGAGCGCATCACTATTTATTTTCGACTGCTGCCCATCGATCTTAGCGGCCGAGGCGTCGGCAATGGCGGAAACGCGGCCGGCGCAGCAGTGTTGGCAGGAAGTGTTGAAATGTAAAAATTATTGAGTAAGTATGCATTGTTGTTGTTGGTGGTAGCTAAATATTAACGGCAGCGGACACTGATAAAACCGACAGTGCGACAAATCAATCTTGGGCTCTTAAAGTTCAATTGAATTGAATTGAGTTTGAACAGAAGAAAAGTTTTGGAGTCCTCCTGGAGGATGGTTTTTCTGTTGTATAAATTTGTTTGATGGTGTTTGGTTTTTGGTTTGTTGTGCACACATTGGGAATATTCCATCTTAATATTGTGCTTCTAGAAGATGTACCACAGAACAAAGTTATTGTATGCTGAGTTCTCAGTCACTTTGGAGTGACAGGTAATGAAATAGCAGGTGAGACTGTAAGAAAGATTGAGGTGATGAGATTTTAATCGATGAGGCTGAATGGATAGACTCGACAGCGACAATGCATTAGTTGAAAAAATGAAATCATTATGTGGGAGTAGAAACGACTGAGGCAATTATTGGTCAGTACCTACCCTACTCAGTCCATCTGTCTTCTTTGTCTATAAATAAAATATGGTACGTTTTGCTCCTGAGTCGAATTGCTATACGACAGCTCATTGCGGTCATCTCCAGGCATAGATAGATATATTTAGTTGGGGTTTATTGCACTGAGGCCATTACTGATCTATTGTGCCCCCTACAGATCGTTAGAAAACATCCCATGGACCCACCTACCTAATGAAACTTAGTAACCCACGAGGGTCCAGGTGCTTGACATTCTACTCTGCAAGCCAGTATTGGCCCAGGTATCGTCTCCTGCTACGACAGACTGCTTCAGAGCGCAGTATGATGTGCTCTGTCGGGTAATCTGTCTAAGCTGGTTTTTCTTCATCTTGAGGCACTCCTCGCTCCATTTGGGGTTATATCCCTTAATGAAGATTATGGACTGTCTAAGACCCGGGTCACTGTACCAGTGTTCTGAATTCCGGGTTCTTTTGTCGAGTCTTAATGACTCTGCTAGGGGGCTCCTGCCCAGACCAAGGCCTCTTCATTTTGGTCTATCCCCCTGTGTCCTGGGTCCAGGCATAGTGGGAGAGAGATGTCACCAATGGTGATGATCTTTGATTTTAGCCTTAAGACCCAAATGCGAAAAAGATATGGAAACTACGGAAAAGTGTTCGTTTCGTAAGTAGTGACAGCTTTAGCCAACGGCTTTGGATTTCTGGGATCTGGAAATTGTAATAGAATTTGAAATTTTGGATCCACATCACTTCATAAAGATGTCGATGTAGATGGTCTGTTTCGAAAAAATACTTATCTCACAAAGCATCTTTCCCAAACTAACTTGACCTAAGAATATAATGTCAAAATCAGCTACAATTTGTTACACATCCAGCGGTGGTGGACGGTTCTGAGAAGGAGGAGAGAACAAGAGTATATTTACCCAAAAGTGTTACAAGTTTGTAGATAATATTGCCGGTCTCGATGGTCCAGCCGGTAGTGCGCTGGCTTCTCATACTGAGGGTTTATGTTCGAATCCCAGTTCGTGCTACTGAAATGCTCATATACTTCTATCGCTATCCACATGAAGCTGGCGAGAATTACAAGAATCGTACAAGTGCACTTATGGCACGCATTGGCAATATCTCCAAGTGTGAAAGAAAAACTGACAACCGTTCGGATTCGGCGTTAAACTGTAGGTCCCCCTCCCTCATCCGCTTGAAGTGTATGTTGTAACATATTGTAACGATGAGTCACTCTGTGCTTTGCTATGCATGAATGCTTTTACAAGCATACTTTTAGGCATGTACTTTGAAGTACGGCAAACTTGCTAGAATTCCGATATGGCAAGGATGGTTCGCGAAGGTGATGAGCTGTGCTAGAACAATCGAGGTAGACAGTACAACTAGAATGTGCAAGAAACTTCGGCGCGATAAAAAACCAGTATAAAAGAAGCAGTGTACAGCGCAGGGAGTCGAGTCTTAGTTGAATAAGCAAAGTAGTAACAAGTGTAGATGCAAGGAACGTGTAAATTTGTTAATAAAGTGATTGGTGGTTTTTGACTGCGTTTGCGCTGAAAAATTGAAGTGGTTTTATTTTTCAAGCACAATTCAGTATACGAACTTAGAAAAGTCATTTTCGTAACAATATGTTGGAAAAAATGGTGCATAAACATTTTAAAAAGGATGAAATATGGGCCTCACAATAGGCCTCCGAGTAAGAGTGTCTCTTGCAGAGGCATCCATCACAACCTAACCTAATCTCTTAGATCATTTTGATCACTAGGAGGTTATATTGGTCAGACCTGGAGTTATTACTAGTGAAAGACGGTTTTGAGTTTGGAGTAGAGTACAGAAACGTTATAGTAATTTCATCCCAAAAGCATTACTTGAAGCCAAACCCTGCAACAAATTGTTACATATCCACCGATGAAGGACGGTTTAGAGATGGAGGAGAGTACAAAAACATGTCTTTGCTAAGAATTTTATGGGTCACATAGACTACTAGAGCGACTTGTACCAAAAAGCAATGTTTGAAAGGAAAATATTGAGAAAAATATATGGTCCAATCAGGTTGTAAGATGGCACATATCGTATTAGATACAACTCTGAGCTTGAGCACCTCATTAAGGGGAAAAACATCATAAAATACATAAAAGCCCAAGAATGCAAGAACAAAGAGTTCGAAAACGAGCTTTCAAGAAGCAACTATATGGGAAGCGAACTAAGGGCAGACCAAAGAAAAGATGGGTTAATGCAAACATCGATGACCTCAAAGAGATGAACGTGCAAAACTGGTGGCGCTTAGCAGCGGATCGAAGAGAGTGGAGAAAGATAGTTTCGGAAGCAGTGGTCCATCCAGGACTGTCATGTTAAGAAGAAGAAGAAGAAGAAGACTACTAGAGCTGTAACAACACACTCATAACTTCTTATTCTTCAGCTTCAGCTTCAGTGCAGCTCATTCCAATTGATTGGAGCGTGAAGAATAGAAATTTTTCAGAAGGTTATGAATTAGATTGGACAAAGTTGATAAGATGGGAAATAACTAGAAGAAAGAAACAAATTTGAAAATTTGGGAATCCAACCCACGTCCTCAAAAATGGGAGCGCAGTGCTCTAGCGCTGGGACAGGTGGGTAGATAGTACTGGCTGGCCCGCAGGCCACACATATACCCTTTTGGGTCTTTGCCAGATGGAGGTTTCTTGATGCAGTATAGTAGATATCTTAGAAGGTGTACATTTCTAGTGAAGCTCCTCAGAGGTTTGATCTCGTTCTGGCGATTGCCGGACAGAAGCACACAATGTGTTCTAGCGTCTAAAGAACGTCCTGTTCTTTGCATAGCTTGCATCTGTCGTTATTTGTAAGACCCATCCTTTGTGCATGGGCTGCCAGCAGACACTGGCCGGTAAGCACCCCAACTAGGGCCCTGCATGGGACGCTGGAACAACCAGACAGCATTTCTGGAGATCAAACTGTGCCAGATTGGGTTGCACGTTCACTGATGATAGACGGTTCTGAGATGGTGAAAAGTATAGAAGCGCGTTCCACAGCTCAGAAATGCTTTCAGTGCAGAGATCATATTGAATAGCCTGAAACTAAAAAGCATTTTTCAAGTAGAGCTCTACAAATTGAACAATTACAAATTTCAAACGGAATAAGTTATTAAATTGTTAGTTCGTCATATATAAATATTAAGAATTGAGCGGAAGCACCAAAACCATCTCTAATGAAACTCATTCTCAGACCTTTTGGTACTAAGCAGCGCACTGTGATTGAGGCCCAGAAAGCGGTTTGACCCCATGAAAGAACACATTAACCACTCGATTCGTATTTTTGCTGAATAATTGGACGCTGACGAAAACGTTTCAAGTTTCACCATTTGTTTTCTACTTATAAATATGTTTTTATGTTTTCATTTTACAACAACAACAACAACGCGTTATTTGTTATCCCCAGCGTAAACGGGCGAGCAACCAAGAAAGTTGAGATATGGCACAGTAAATAGAAAATAAAATGAAGTAAAGTGGTATCCTTTTATGGCACTCAAACACATAAACATTGGCAACAACAACAACAACAATAAAGACACCAGTAATAACTACATCAACAACATTGAAGCTAGTAATTGTGCCATTTGCTTCAACTTTGGCCAACATCCGTAGGCCAGCGATTCGTCGGCTGTTCGCCAAGTTTGACTAAGACAGACGAAACTTTTGCCTTTCTGCACGTTCGCTGTTGCGCTTCGGTCGCAGTCGTTTCTGTTGTCTGTTGTGTTAATAAAGCTGCCTGCTGCCTGACTGCCTTTTTTCCGGCTGCAACCGTAGAAGTTTGACTACGCTGCCAAAGTGAAACTGCCGACAGGAACCAAATTCACTATACATTTCCATGCCTGATGGGCGCAGTGACGGCTACGACTACGGCACAACGTCGATACACAGCCAGCTGGCAGCGCACAAACGACCGCCGGGAAAGCGGGTGAGATGCGCTGCGAACTATATTTCGCGCCAGGCATCGGAAATTATGCCCGGCAGCGTGTTGGCACTTTTCTATTTTCTTTTAGCATTTGTTGGTTTGTTTTTGTTTCGTTGCAGTTCAGTACGGTTCGGGTTGTTTTTGCGGTGCGATGCTTTGATGTTGCTACCCATCAGCGCTGTTGCCTTGGCTTGTTTCCACTTGTTTCGAGTGCTGTCATTTATTTAACAGTTTACTGCACAACCTCCTACAACAACAAGCAACAGAGCAAAGAAATGTCAACAACAACAACAACAAATTATGATTGCTTGAAAAAACTATCGAGGAAGCGGCCACCGTCACTTGGTTGCTGCCAGAATCGTTTGAGCCAAAACCGGCCGCCAACCAACCGGAATCACAGCCGCCGGGCAACGCAAATCGCGGATGCTGCAGTATTAACCGTGTCTTTGCGCCGCCCAAAAACAACTGGCTGACTGACTGACTGACTGACAGAAGGGTTAAATGTTAACCTTTTGCGTGATGCTGCCGTCGTCGCTGTCGTTTGATGAAAAGCGCAACGCGACAGCGGCATTAAATAAATTAAAATTACACAGCTTAGCGGAAGTTTTTGCGCGAAATTAATGACATTAAATGCGCATCAGCGACACGCCGAGTGGTGCTGTGGCAGCGGAAATTCGTTAAAGTTTTATGGTGGCGCAACATTTCTGCGTCGCTCTTATTGCTAACGTTGTGCGCTCAAGTGTCATTCAAGTACGCCGACGGAGATTAGTTTTAAATTTCGAGATGGGGAAGGGAAATGTCAAATGTGACTTGCATTCTTCAAGTGTTTCAAAAGAGACGCGCATTTTTTTTTAATGTTTTACTGGCGATGAAAAGATTGTAGATGGGACGGGTCGTGTTTAGCAAGAAGAAATTTTGCAATATTTTGAACAATTTTGGAAAATACAAAATTAAACTCAATTTCAGCATTGAATAACTAATCATGTAAACATGTCACTTAAAAATGGTAATCTATTCAAACCAATAAATGAATAAAAAAATTCATATTTAATTAAAATAATTTTCACTGATTTGTCTTTAAATTAAAGTAGGTAAATAATTTTCTATTGAAGAAATAATAATGTTTTATGTTCAGCTTAGTTGCACTTGATGGCCAATTAAAAGGAACGTAATTAATTGATTTTTAATTGATTTGTGTTTTAATATTTACCAATTTTTGAGTGATTTTGATTGATTTGTTTCTAAAATAAAAAGTAAAACAATTTTCTATTGAATTGAATAATTTAAATAATTCGGCAATTAAGAATTGCAATGTTTTTTAGTTTGCATTAAAGTTTTAATTGACTTTTTAATTTAATGAATACATGAATAAACAAAATTAATATCTAATTGATGTTTTGTTCATTTTAGTTGCAACTGATGGTCAATTAAAAGAAAAAATAACAACTTATTTTCATTTTAATTGACATAATTAATAATAACATAAAAATAACTGTATGATTGACTTAGTTGAATTTTAATAAAAACTTTTGTTTTAATTGATTTTCATCCATTGATTTGTTTCTCAATTCTCAATTAAAATAATTAAAAAAGGTTCTATTAACTAATTAAAATAATTCGATCTTGGACCATGTTCAAACGATTTAATTGATTACTTTTAATTTTCTTTGTAATTTTTGTTAATTAACTAGTATTACAACTGCTTTCTTCTAATAAAATTTAATAAAAATATTAATTAAATGAAATAACTAACATATAATTGAATTTTGATTTAATTAATTTACTGAATTCGAACTTGATTAACTATAATTAGAAGTATTTAAAAAAAATTAAACAAATAAATTAATAATTAGTAATTAATTAATAATTTACAAGCAATAATAAAAATTAAAGGTCCACATTAAATGCGGTAAAATGCACATAATACATTTTATTAATCACAATTAATTATTAAGATAGTTAGTTAGAGATGTAAGAAGTTAGTTTAATTAAGTTAGTTAGTTTAATTAGATCAGTTATGTAATAAGTTAGTTTGATTTGTTTAGTTAGTTAACTTAGTTTAGTTAGTTTAGATAGTTTAGTTAGTTTAGTTACTTTGGTTAGTTTAGTTTGTTCAGTTAGTTCGGTTAGTTTAGTTAGTTTAGTTAGTTTAGTTAGTTTAGTTAGTTTAGTTAGTTTAGTTAGTTTAGTTAGTTTAGTTAGTTTAGTTGGTTTAGTTAGTTTAGTTAGTTTAGTTAGTTTAGTTAGGTTAGTTAGGTTAGTTTAATTAGTTTAATTAGTTAAGTGAGTATAGATAGTTTAGTAAGTTGAGTTAATTTAGTGTGTTAAGTTAGTTTATGTAGTTAAGATGGTTCAGTAAGTTTAGTTAGTTAAGTTAGTTTAGTTAGTTTAGTTAGTTTAGTTAGTTTAGTTAGTTTAGTTAGTTTAGTTAGTTTAGTTAGTTTAGTTAGTTTAGTTAGTTTAGTTAGTTTAGTTAGCTTAGTTAGTGTAGTTAGTTTAGTTAGTTTAGTTAGTTTAGTTAGTTTAGTTAGTTTAGTTAGTTTAGTTAGTTTAGTTAGTTTAGTTAGTTTAGTTAGTTTAGTTAGTTTAGTTGGTTTAGTTAGTTTAGTTAGTTTAGTTAGTTTAGTTAGTTTAGTTAGTTTAGTTAGTTTAGTTAGTTTAGTTAGTTTAGTTAGTTTAGTTAGTTTAGTTAGTTTAGTTAGTTTAGTTAGTTTAGTTAGTTTAGTTAGTTTAGTTAGTTTAGTTAGTTTAGTTAGTTTAGTTAGTTTAGTTAGTTTAGTTAGTTTAGTTAGTTTAGTTAGTTTAGTTAGTTTAGTTAGTTTAGTTAGTTTAGTTAGTTTAGTTAGTTTAGTTAGTTTAGTTAGTTTAGTTAGTTTAGTTAGTTTAGTTAGTTTAGTTAGTTTAGTTAGTTTAGTTAGTTTAGTTAGTTTAGTTAGTTTAGTTAGTTTAGTTAGTTTAGTTAGTTTAGTTAGTTTAGTTAGTTTAGTTAGTTTAGTTAGTTTAGTTAGTTTAGTTAGTTTAGTTAGTTTAGTTAGTTTAGTTAGTTTAGTTAGTTTAGTTAGTTTAGTTAGTTTAGTTAGTTTAGTTAGTTTAGTTAGTTTAGTTAGTTTAGTTAGTTTAGTTAGTTTAGTTAGTTTAGTTAGTTTAGTTAGTTTAGTTAGTTTAGTTAGTTTAGTTAGTTTAGTTAGTTTAGTTAGTTTAGTTAGTTTAGTTAGTTTGGTTAGTTTAGTTAGTTTAGTTAGTTTAGTTAGTTTAGTTAGTTTAGTTAGTTTAGTTAGTTTAGTTAGTTTAGTTAGTTTAGTTAGTTTAGTTAGTTTAGTTAGTTTAGTTAGTTTAGTTAGTTTAGTTAGTTTAGTTAGTTTAGTTAGTTTAGTTAGTTTAGTTAGTTTAGTTAGTTTAGTTAGTTTAGTTAGTTTAGTTAGTTTAGTTAGTTTAGTTAGTTTAGTTAGTTTAGTTAGTTTAGTTAGTTTAGTTAGTTTAGTTAGTTTAGTTAGTTTAGTTAGTTTAGTTAGTTTAGTTAGTTTAGTAAGTTTAGTTAGTTTAGTTAGTTTAGTTAGTTTAGTTAGTTTCGTTAGTTTAGTTAGTTTAGTTAGTTTAGTTAGTTTAGTTAGTTTAGTTAGTTTAGTTAGTTTAGTTAGTTTAGTTAGTTTAGTTAGTTTAGTTAGTTTAGTTAGTTTAGTTAGTTTAGTTAGTTTAGTTAGTTTAGTTAGTTTAGTTAGTTTAGTTAGTTTAGTTAGTTTAGTTAGTTTAGTTAGTTTGGTTAGTTTAGTTAGTTTAGTTAGTTTAGTTAGTTTAGTTAGTTTAGTTAGTTTAGTTAGTTTAGTTAGTTTAGTTAGTTTAGTTAGTTTAGTTAGTTTAGTTAGTTTAGTTAGTTTAGTTAGTTTAGTTAGTTTAGTTAGTTTAGTTAGTTTAGTTAGTTTAGTTAGTTTAGTTAGTTTAGTTAGTTTAGTTAGTTTAGTTAGTTTAGTTAGTTTAGTTAGTTTAGTTAGTTTAGTTAGTTTAGTTAGTTTAGTTAGTTTAGTTAGTTTAGTTAGTTTAGTTAGTTTAGTTAGTTTAGTTAGTTTAGTTAGTTTAGTTAGTTTAGTTAGTTTAGTTAGTTTAGTTAGTTTAGTTAGTTTAGTTAGTTTAGTTAGTTTAGTTAGTTTAGTTAGTTTAGTTAGTTTAGTTAGTTTAGTTAGTTTAGTTAATTAAGCGGGTTTAGTTAATTTAGTTAGTTTAGTTAGTATAGTTAGTTTGGTTTATTTGGTTAGTTTAATTAGTTAGTTTAGTTAGTTTAGTTGGCTTAGTTAGATTAGTTAGTTTAGTTGGTTTACTAACTAATTAACAGTTTTGTTAGTTGAATTAGTTTAGTAAGTTAAGTTAGTTTAGTTGGTTTAGTTAGCCAGTTAATGAATTAGTGGGTTAGTCAGTTAGTTAGTTGAGTGATACATAGAAACATGATAATTTGAAAAAATTGAACATAAGAAATTGTATGAATTATTTTTATATAATTACTGATCGTCACGTAATGAATAAAATTAATTCCATTTAATTATGTAATTAAAATAATTACTTAGTTCGTTAATTAGTTTTATAAGTTAGATAGTTAGTCAATTAGTCACTTAGTAAGTTGAGTTTTAAATAGAAACATATAAGTTTCTAAAATAAAACATTAAAAATTAAATGAAATTTTTATTTACGATTACTTATTTACTTTTAATTAAATTTATATATTTAATAAATAAAATAAAATAAATATATGTAGTAATTACGCTCAACAAACAGTAATTATAGTTAATTTAATTTGACAATTATAATTAAATTCTATATAATTAAATATTAGTTGAATTAAATCAATCTAAGAAAGCATTAAAACCATTTCAAATGAACAAACATTAAAAAGAACAACAACAATGAAAACTAAAAAACTAGTTCACAGTAACGAAACAATGGCAGCTGTAAAAGTGACGAAAACAGTGGCTGACAGTGGCAGCATTTTAGTAGCGAATGAAAAAAGTGCAATAAAAAAGCGCAAAAGAAAGGCAAACAGTAAAGTTAGAGAGCGAGAGAAAGAACCAGCGGAAGCGAGCCAGCAATACAGTAACGTCATTAATGCATTCGTGCAATTAAAAGTTTGCGCTTGTTTAATTTTTTGTCAAAAGATTTCTTTTTTCATATATTTCATTATGTTTCTCAATGCTCTTCATAATAATTTTTTGGCTATGCGGGAAAAAAGCAACGATTTTTAATTGGCACATTGCTGAAAAACTAGTCATAACAAAAGACAAACAAACTCAGACACGCAAACAAAACCAAATGCCGGCACAGCGTTAATGTAATTTAATTCGATTGAAAAACATTTCAATCTCTATAAAAAACTGCACTTCAATCGAAATAAAACTATGTGATAGCAATGTGCTTCCACAGCTCAACACTGAAGTGCTTTGAAATGTTCAATTCTTCAATGGATAACATTTTTGTTTGAGCCATTTTAAAGCATGTTTCAGTGTCGCGTTGCAGCAATTTAAGTAATTTTGTTTTATTCAGAATATTATCCATAATATTACGTTTAAAAAAACTCGCTCTAATTGTTAAAAAGGCAGCTGTGAAGCCGTGAAATGACAGCCGTGTACATTGCTAATGTCTGTCTTTGCTCTGCGGGCATGCACAAGTTTTTCACTGAATTTAAAATTTAATTTTTTTCCACTTATTTTTTACTTTATTCCTTGCTTTGTTTTTAAATATTTTCACATTTTGGTTGAATTTTTTACTGGTTTTTTATGGCAGTATGCGTTCGTTGCTAAATTTCCACGCCATCACGTTTAGCTGTTTTGTTTTTTTCGTTTGCGCTGAAAACTTACTGTCAACACAACAAAATCAGCAACAACATAAAGTGCTATATGCAAAAAAAAAAATATTATTGTGACCGTTTTCAAGTTTGTACGTTCGACGGCGCTGCTTTCCACACTTTGGCCACAATCATTGTAATCATATTTCATGCGCTAAGCGCTCAACGTGGCGTATGCGTAACGCACAATGCGTGCGCACCGTTTTCGCACCATGCGGTGTTGCTGTTGTTGTTGTTTTTGGCGGCTGTTACTCGCTTACAGTTATATGGCGTTTATGTTTTTGTTGTTGTTGTTCTTTATGCTGCGGTTGTTTACCGTTTTTTCGCCGCATTCTTCAAGCCATAAATATTCAAATTACTTTTGGCTTTGCTCGGCCCCACTTCTGCGCTCCTCTCGCCGTTCATTGTGTTGCTTGAGTAATGATCTCGGCAGTGTAAGTATTTACTGCTGCGGCTGTACTTGTTAGCCACGTTTGCTGTTGTTATTATTATCATCATCATCAGCGCCAAGTGTTGCTGCGGCATGAGGCGGCCGCAGCCTGGAGCACTGCCTGATTGTTGGTTGTTCTGGTTCCGGTTGGCTGGTGTGCCACAATTTTATTGGCCTTTCTTAGCTGGTATGTCGCTAGCGTTAAGATTGATTATGGCAATGATAATGGCGCTTAGCGTTTAAGCTGGCTTTTCTCTTTTGTTTGCCGCTCTCTCTCTGTGTGTTTCTTTGATATTGTTTTTGTTATGGTAATAAAATTAGGCATTTTGGTTTTATTTATATTCGAGTTGATTTTATAATTCGTTACGAGTTTATCTTAGCGGTTTTATTTGTTGAGTTTGTCGCTTAATTTTGATAAATTATGTTTTAGTAGATAATTCAGAAAATGTGCAAACTTCATGCACACTGAAGCATAATGGCGTCAAGAAGAGAAAGGATGCTAAAGTTTTGCATGAAGCTTTGAAATTGGTTTGGGCTTTTTCACATGGCAGGTCAAGAAACTTAGATTTGTTATATTTTGACAAAGGCAATCAAGTGGACAATGAAATTAATTGGTGAATGGCGCAAGAGATAAAATGATAAATGGTTGAATGGTAGTCTCGTTGTTTAATTGTAGCTGAAATTTATTGTTATTATTATTGAAACAATTTGATGCATTGACTTTTGGTGCAAAAATAGTTTTGTATAAATAATGTGTGCAGATTTGCAGTGAAGGAAGATTTTATTGGATAGTAAGAAGCATTTTTAAGTAACTTTCTTAATTAACTCGCCATACTAACCAGTTATCGGGTTACGGCCTGAGGCTATATTTCTAATGTTAACTATTGTACGCTGTCGTTTCAACCGGTGTCGCTAAACTAAGTCTTCAAACAGAAAACAAATTGCATCAAAAAACTTCACTAATGCTGTTCAGGAAATGTTTGGTTGAAATGTTTAGTTTAAGAAGTAATAAAGTTTCAATTTTTTTTTTGTTTTAAGAAAAGTAAACAGGTGGAGGCGAGGAACTGGCAATCTGCACGCGTCAGCTTATTTGCGAAAGCATGTTAAGCGACTGGAGTCTGAGTGTAATTTGATCAATCCTTAAAAAAGTTGATCCTGCAATCTGCCTCAACAATATCGGAAGCAGCCTTACAAACGTAGCATAAAAAGTCTTAGGCGAGTGTAATTTGTGAGATGGACTGAAGCCCATCATCATCAAACTGGTGTATGGCTTCAGATCTGGTCAATGTGTCATCAAAAATGTCTTCGCAATACCCAAAATCTTGAAGAAAACACATGAGAAGCAGATCGACAAACACCATATACTCGTTGCCTTTAACCCTTTCGACCCCAAAGTTAACTGAGAGCAACTTCATCTATTTGTCATCTTGTAGCAAAAGCTACGATTGAATTATGATTATGCTTCAATTTAAGTAAGCACCAACAAATTAATGTGTTTAGAAATGAATTCAAAGCAAATCAAACAAATTTTACTGTTACCCCCAAAATAATTTCCAATAATTTGTAGCGATATCAGGGAAAGTTTGTATTCTAATTGAAGTTTAGGAATTGTGTGCGTTTGATCAAAACCCTGTTTCTTTAATAATGGTTAACCCTTTAAAGCCGGGTAGCAGTTTCGCCCATACGATTTTGATAAAAGACACGACCTGAAATTTACCACAAATGATCAGAAACAAAATTTCAGATTTCTATCTCTGCACGTTGCTGAGATATTCATCGGCATTAGGTAGCAATTGTAGCTTTTTTCCATACTTTTTAAAGTGATCACCTGAACACGTGATCAAAAGATGTATTGTTTACAGATGAGTTAGGAGGCAGATTTTTGTGAGGGGGCCACTACGTTTTACCACATTTTGCACCTCCGGAAAATTCACAATTTTTGAAGTCTGGTAACTCTAGCTAGATGGCGAAATTTTAGGGTGACCTCCACTAGACTAAGGTAGTTCCATCTTTGCCCCAACCATCTCTATCAATGATTTTTAGATATCTTTACCACGAACTTTTCTGTAATTTTTTTAAAAAGTCAATTTTCATGGGTAAATTTTTACCCATTAGGCAGCAATGGGTTAAATAAAATCAAAAAGTAATAATTTTGTATTTTTCGACAAATATTAAGTAATTTTTCTGTAATTAAAAAATATTGATACAAAATTTATTTAACCCGTTTTAAGCTAAAATTGTTCAAAAGGAAACTCTAAGACTCTAACTCTAGAACCCTAAAAAAGAGGCGTGGCGACTTAAAATGTTGTGTGCACACTTCTTAGGAAATTGGGTCATGATTGAAATACTAAAAAGTTATATCGAGATACAGGCTAAATTTCGGGCTCGAAAGTGTTAAAGCTGCCACTGATAGCACAAATTAGAGTTGCGTATACGCCACCATGTCTGATTTGATATCCACGTCACCGATATGGCTGTGGTAATAGAAGGTGAACGCCACCGAGCCGTTTGTTACCGAGAGAGGTTTCAATATACAAACGTCGAATAATACGTCACTGTTGGTAGTTGCAATTTAGAAGTAGTGAAAGACTGTGTGTATCTGAAATGATAGTCTTGATGAGTTGTTGAAGATTAGAATCGGTAGTATTCTTGGATTCATATGGGGGCTGGAATGGTATTCATTCATTGCTCTGAGAAGTGAGAGGAAGTATCATACTAAGGAGCCCTCAACTATTTTGTGAGTAAAAAACTGGGCCTAGTGTATCCCTAATGAGCATCTTTGTACTCATTCGAGAAGGGAGGCAGACTATACAACTAAAGTGTATTCAATTAAGCTTAAGCGTTTAGTTAAGTCTTAACCCTTTCAGTCACAATGTCCAATATATTGGACTACAGCCCATACAATTCATACAGCGGGCTGTTATTTTCATGTCGGAAAGGGTTAAGTTAACCTTAAGTCAGCTTCTTGCCAGATTAAAATACAAGTAATATGATTAACCTTAGGGATATGATTTTGTTTTTAACTTAATGAAGTTTTTATGTCTATTCCAAAGATTGTAGAGACTATAGAACTCTTTATTTAGACCATTAGAAGTGCTAAAAGGTTTTTCTGAAAGACTATTAAAATTACTCTACGACTAACAGTAAACTCAACACAGCTACCATAAGTACATCTGTAGTTTGTAAAACCATACAAAAACTTTTTTAAAGAAAACCAAAAAAAGCCTAAATACTGCAACAAATGCCAACTAATCAACACTCGAATACGCTGACAGTTGTCCGGCTTTTAGGTCACATAGAACATATAAACTTCTCGATAGAAAATGTTGACCACTTGTCACCGTTGCCAGAATTTTCTTCTATTTTCTTTAACATGTTTTACAATATTTTTAACATTCTTAAATTTGTTCATTTCAATTGTTGAACAACGAAACAGCGCCATTTGCTCGGATATGCGCACAGCTGCACTCACACACACACACACACGATTCACACTTCTTTCACTGTTGTAGAACCAACGCCCAACAATAAAACAAATAACTTTTGTTTGTCGAGCGATAAGTTAAGATTGGTGTTGAATTGATTTGCAGCTGTTGTTTTATTGTTGTTGTTGTTCTTCTTCTTATTGCTAGCATTGCTTATTGTGCACATTGTTTTTGTTTTGGTTTTCGTTTCGTTTTGTTCATTGTAAACTTTTGAGTTTTTTTCGATACGATTTGTTGTTGTTGTTGTTGTTGCGCAAGTGTTGTGTTATTTTTATGGTGCCATTTTTCTTTGCCTTACATGCAATTTCGTTAAAGGATTTTATTGTCTTATTTTGCAATGTTCGTAGCGCTTCCTTTTCCGCTTCCTGTTGCTTTTGACTTTGTTTTTGTTTTTGGTTCTGGTTCTGGTTTTGTTTTTGTTTTTTATTTATTTTATTTGGTTTCTTTGTTGTTTTCTTTTCAATTTGTGAAACTTTTTGGTTATAATGATTTTTGTGTTGAAGTGGTGAAATGTCGAAGAAGCAGCAATGAACCAGTTGCCGAAACAAGGCGTTTCTTTCTATTATTGGGAATTTTAAACCAAAAAGTGAGAATGGTGTGCTTTAAAGATGGCAGAAAAAGAGTTCATTTCATATTAAATATATTAAATTGTTTTTAACATAAGTTTTGGGTAGACACCAATCATATAGAAGCGAATGAGCAGTAGTTGATTGATTTCATGAATTGAATTAAAATGTTGTTGTTTTGTGCATTAATGCTGCCGCATAAAGGTTTTTTCTTTTAAGACTTGTAGTATAATTTTGTAGAGAAAAATGTCATAGAACCTTTTAACACTGAAAACATTTGTTTAAAATACTATTTCGTCACTTCTCAAACACAAAATCAAAATGACCCATAAAAACGTTTAATGTTTAAAGGTTCAATGAAAAAATCTTTGTAAGATTTTTTACGTAGAACGCACAAACATGAAACTGAACTCAGAAACATATTTACGCTCGTTTGATATATTTAATACAATACTAGGATTATATGGGCTGATCTAGGTGAACTGTGATGTCTAATGAAAATAATTAAATCTCAATTTGTCGCTCTGGTTACCAGATTACTGAAGCATCTTCCAGGCTGAGGTCACAGAGATCTGCCCAGCTTTTAGTTGGCTTAGGGTAAACGGGATATCGGCACAAAATAACTTAATACTCTTGCACAGCCAATGTGCTTTTAGGACTCAGGAAGCAGTTTTAATATCATCAACAACAATTCAGAGCAAATTTATTAAAGAGAAAATTTCTTAAAGGAAAAAATCTCGTGAAGAAAAAATTTTTTGAAGAACAAATTTCTTAAAGAGTCTACCCAGTAGTTTCATATACACCAATGCTGGATTCCAGCTCACAGTTACATTCCGGGAACTATAGAGTAGCCGAGCTCACTCGACAGCTGAGCAAATGTTTCAAGATATGACAACGCTTGGTATCCCACTTTTAATTTCTAAGATTCGTTCTCAGGTAAGCTTCTTACACGAAACTGATCAAAGATGGGCTGAAGGCAACACAGGATTTACTGCGCACTAAATTTGGTCAACCTTAAACTTCTTGCGTTGTTCTAGAGAACTTTTTTCACTAAAAAGAGACCAGCTGAGAACTATTGGATGAGTGCATAAGTTCGTGCGTTTCAATCGTTCACGGTTGGTACTCATGACTGAAATGTATACTTCTTGTAATTCTTTGTAAAGGTGACAAATCAAACTTTGAATTAAGCGTCAAATCATTTTGATTTCTTTGAGTTTGCTTGTTGGAAAAGCGCTTTAAAAATGGATAACGAAAACGAACATTACCGTCATATTATGTTATACGAGTTTCGGAAGGGAAAAACTGTTGACGCCTCAACGAAAGCTATTCAAGCAATTTATTTGGACCGTGCAGCAGCGCTTCGCGCAGTGAAGAAATGGTTTGCTAAATTTCGAGTTGGTGATTTTAACTTCAAAGACCAACCTCGCGCTGGACGGCCTTCCGACCTTGACGACGATGTTATTCGCACTCTTGTTGAGAACCATTCACGCATTTAAACGGAAGAGATTGCCCAAGAACTGAACATCAACAAACCAACTGCATTTCGTCATTTAAAAAAGGTTGGGTACACTTTCAAGCTCGATACTTGGGTATCGCATCAGTTGAGTGAAAAAAATAAAGTGGACCGTGTAACAACAGCCATTTCTCAGCTTCGATGTATCAAAAATGAGCCTTTTCTGGATCGGTTTGTGACAGGTGACGAGAAATGGATTATGTACAACAATGTCCAACGAAAACGAACATGGAAACAGGCACACGAGAAGGCGGAACCGGTCCCCAAAGGCGGATTGCATCCGATGAAGGTGTTGCTGTGTGTTTGGTGGGATATCCGAGGAGTGATATATTTTGAGTTCTTGCCCGTTGGCAAAACGATTATCGCGAATAAATATTGTCAGCAATTGGCCCAATTAAAGAAAGCAATTGAAGAAAAACGTCAGATTTTGGCCAATCACAAAAGAGTCCTCTTCCACCACTTGTTGCAAAACCGACTCTGTCCAAACTGAAGCAGATGAACTGCGAAATCATGTCGCATCCTCCATATTTACCAGACATCGCGCCTTCTGCTTACCACTTATTCCGATCATTGCAGAACAATTTGAATGGAAACAGATTTAAAACCGGTGACGACGTTAAGAACCACCGAACATGATGGCGAATACATAATTGATTAATAAAGATTTTATTTTGAGAAATTTCAATTTGAGTTTTGACTTCAAATTGGGCACGAACTTATGCAATCATCCAATTTGATTGTTTATAATGACTCCTGGTGAAGCTCTCATTTTGCATTATCTGATCTGGGCAACTTCTTCTTCCATAACTTGGAGGATTGAGTCTTTAGGACTATTCACAGTCTAGTATGTTTCAAAAGGAGCTCAAACTGGTTCAATGAGTGAGCGAATTTCTGTTCGTTTGGTTGTAGTATCACAATGGGTCTTTATGGACTAAGTGAGCTTAATTTTGCTATCTAAGTTCTTACTTCTAAAATAGTTGGTCGACTTATACAATTTTCGTACATATATCTGTAAAATATGACCGAACTCATACCGGGCCAGATAATTTTAAGATTTAAAAACAAAAAAAAATTAGTGCTTTTACCTTCTTAACCCTGCTGTTAGGTTAGAAAAGGGACCATTTGTTTCATACTGCAATTTTTGTACAAAACAACAATTTATTCAAATTTTTTGTATTTATTTTGGTTCATTCATTCTTTACTGAACATAACTGATGTAAAAAATAGTTAATAATTAAATAGTTAGGCAAAAATTACAAAGGAAACAAGCCAAAGATTGGATCAAATGGGCTTATCCTAACAGTAGGGTTAAAACATGACTCATCTCGCCCCGATATATCTCTTAAAATGTTTTGCTACATAAATACCTAAAGCATTTCAGGAGAAGAGTTCGTTGTTGAAAGGCTGCAGTCTTCAATCCAGTTAAGGCTATGACACAAAGTAGGATTTTGATAAAAAAATTTGAGAGCGCAGACTGTGCAAATATCATTTTTGGATCACTTTAGAAGCTTTATAAGGATTTTAGTTGAGGCATGTGAAACGACTTTACACATATACCAACAAAATCCAAAAGTTGGATAAGAATGAAAAAGGAAAAGTTTCGCTGCGATAACAACAACAAAAAAAATAATAATAAAAAAGGTGCATTTTTCTTTTTAAATTGAATAGATGTTTTCATTTGCTGCTGTCAGGTGCGGTTTTATTTTGACGCCTTTCAGATTTGTAGAAAAGTTAGGGCAATGTCAGAATTCACAACTCAATTTCATTTACACAAACATTGAAATATAAAAATTGTAAAATATAAGAAATGTGATATAGCTACATCCAGTGGCATTTATTCAATGATTTCATTGTAATAACAAATAAAATATATAAAACAAGTTGTCACCATTGTTAGATGCCGTCCGCGACATGTCGTCGTAGACTTGACAATCATCCGCCTCTTGCAATGTGCGATTTCTTTCTATGTTTTTTTTGCAGTTTTCCTTTTTCTGTTTCTTTTTATTTTTGTATTTTTATTTTTATTTTTCTCTTTTCTCTTCTCTGTTTTTAGTTGGATTTTGTAGCTTATCAGCACTGGTTGATACTAGAAAGCAACAACAAAAATAATAGTGTCAGAGCTCTTGTAACTGTTGCTGGCAATCGCCAAGTGTCGTGCTGATCAAAATCTGTCGAAAAGAAATCCTTATTGTGTCAACTTAAATTTCACTCATTCTCTGTCTTTTTCATTCTCTCTCTCTCTCTCAGTTCTGCCTTAGTCTGAGGCGTTTATTGGCGCTAAACTATAGGAATGTTTTGCGCCATCTGGCAGTGTCGTCTGTCGACGAGCATTCACTGTGTTTGCTACTTGAAGAGTGTCGGCGTTGGCGTTTATTTCGCTTTCACCTTTAGCTGTTAGGCGTTGCAGTGTGGAAATTTCTTTCGTTGTTGTTGTTTTTTATTATAGCTTTAAATTGAAATAAATTTGTCAAACAAATTAATTTAAATTTGTTGAAATGTTGCGGGCTTTCCAGCAAAAGAAATTAAAAACATTTTATACATAAAGTTAAAAAACCTTAAAAAAACTAAACTTTGGCTGACAAAGCGGTAGAAAAAGTTATTGCAAAAAAAACCACAGTAAGTTGGGCGAGTTTTAATAGCTTTCGGCTAGAAGCGCCTGAGAGTCATTGACGAAGTCCTGTTTTGTTAGTGGCGACTTTGGGCTTTGAAGCAACTCTGTCACATGGCACTCCACAGCTACACAGCAAAATGTGAAATCATATAAAAGTAGTTAAAGAAAATCTCGAAAAAAATCATTCCAGCATTTCATTCCATTTCAAGCGCGTTCTTTGTTTTAAATTTTGCTCTTGTTATTGCTTTCACTATTCTACACTGTTGACTCTTCGTTTGCTGTGCTTTAAATTGGTTCAGTTTGGTTTTTGTTGTTGTTTTACTACGCTTTTTTATTGCATGTTTAAGCCCAAAGTTGGCGTAAATGTTGACATTGTTTTGACAGTGACTGTGCGACTGAGCGACGAAGCGGTAAAGCAGCGGTGTATGCGTTTAGTTGTCTTTTTTATGGTTTTTTTTTGTGTTGGCTGTGATTGTTTTTGGTTTTAACGTGTTCTTTCTATCACTATTCCTTTTTTTGCGTTGTGTTCGCTTTTGTATTGTTTATTGCTTGCAGTGTGACAATGAAAATTTTAATTAAATTTTATGTGGCAAAATTTTAATAATCATTGCCTGGAGCTCTTTGCCAGCAGCGTTAGAAGTCGTGTAAGAAAAAAAAACAACGAAAAGACAATGTGCTCGTAATATGCTGATTGTCAGTGTGACAATTGTGGCGTGAGAGACGCTGAGTCATCACGATTAGTGGCCAAATTAAAGGCAAATACAATTTTATGTCGCCGCGGCAACAAAGACGGAAGCTGCGAGTCACAAAGAGATGAGATGACAACGTGATGAAATGGCGTGTAAAGTAGATGGTCGGCAAATTTGTGGGTTGACACTAAAAGGTCAGTGGCTTTAAATTTGCATAAAAGTTGGAAGAAACAATGTCTCAGTTGATGCGATAGTGGCTGTAAAAGAGTTGGAGAAAAAAGGGGGAAAAATATTGCGAAGGTTTTTGGAGAAGGAGGAGTCAAAAAATCAGAGTTAATCAGTTGCACACAGAGGATTTCATTTGGGTTAATGAATCCTTGAGGAATGAGGAACTTTTGAGAACAATTACATTTGAAACCTTATTTGCTACAGAAAGTCTTTGTAAAAACAGATGTTTGGGATGTAAACCCTCAAATATTGTGAAGAAATTTTTGGAAGCCAGTGTGCTAACATTAAAACTGCCAACATTACTCTTCAGATATTCAAATCGGAAGCACTGTCCATGTTAAAAAATCACTATTTTCATATACCAAACACATAAAGCAAAGTTATTCCTATTTAACTTTTGAAGTTAAGTCTTCATTAACTACATTTAGTTGACTAATTGAAGCTTGAGCTGCACTTCGTTTCCGATGAAACTTCAGTTTTGACTAATGTGAGCAGACTTTGAGCCTCAAAGCGTACATTGTATGCCATGCAAAGCACAGACTAACAACTCCAATGCATGCTTACGCACAACTTCATGCACACAAACACTCAAACACATCTACACACCTCTAAACCTACGATGCACCGCAGTTAGCAAAATCCTCTATTCCAACTAAAAAAACATAAAATACAAATTTAAAAAAAATTGAAAAAAAATTAAAAACTTTGCAACAACTTGCAATGATAAATGACCGCAACTCATGTGTGTGTGTGTGTGTGTGTGTAAAAATGAAAAATGTTTCCGCCTGACATTTGCCAAAATGCTGTTGCAGTTCTTTTTTTTGCATTCTGGTGAACATCAATGCACCACTCACTTCCAAAGCATTTTTGATGTTTTCGTTGTGATCTGTTGACACTTTGAATTTTGTCAAATTGAAGCGCGCATGTTGAAGCCAGGAAAAGGCACAAAGACAGAAAAGAAAACTGCAGCAAAGCGTAGTAGAAAAATGCTATGCACTGGCTGACGTGTGTCTGTCAACTTTTACACACACACGCACATATAATATAACTTTTTCACAAGTTTTTCAATGGAAAAAAGGTGAATACATAAAATCCAAAAAATATACCAAATTGCCAACGAGTGTGTTCAACTTTGCTGCAACTTGTTTGGTATCAAAAACATTTACGTTTTCTTTTTATATAAATTTTTTAATTTTTTTATTATGCATAAATTTTTCAGTTGGCCACTTTGCTGTTTGGCGTTGAGCTTATCTGCATAATCTGTTGTTGTTAATACAGTAAAGCCTCAGGTTGACACTTTTATATGGAGTTTGTTGGTCAGACACAAAAACCAGGCGCACAGAATAACAACAAAAACTATAATATTACAGGCAAATTTTGTAGTGTTGTTCGCATATTGTTTGCCGTATTAGTTACGAGTGCAGGCCAATAAAATATATAAACTATAAAAAAAGAGAAACCAGGAAAACCAGGTTGAAGAGACACTGACCACATTTGTGGCGACTCGATGAAGGTAGCTGCTGAGCAATTGGCGTGTTGGTGTTGAGATCCATTGACTTTTTGCAGATACGAGTAGGTATGTGCATAGATAGATAGTTATTTCTGCTCTGCAGGCAGCCCACGTAGGTCAAAGACGGCCATTGTGCACTGGGTGTGATTCCGTGAAAGAGGCGAGAATTAGTAAAAACTGATAAGTTCTGTGTCTGAGGTTGGCGGCCTCTCTTTGAGATAGATTGCCATGTAGTTAGGTACGTAGGCTGCCTTTTATATTTTTAGGGATGGTCTTGTAAGTTTTTGAAAAATCTGAGATTTCCATTGAAAAGTTTGTAATTATTTACCATAAACGTGCTTAGAACATTTTGATGTTCAAGCACTATTTGTGTTGTTAACACTGAAAAATTCATCTCGGTCAAAAAATGGATTTAACAATTTCCAAAGTGAATTATCTAAACAAGAGTGCTTCGATCGCCTGCATTCCGCATTTGGTGATGAAGCACCAACTATCAAGAAAATTTGTAACTGATTTAACGAACTCAAGCGTAGTCGCGGTTCGGTCCAGAACGAATTTCATGAAAGTCGTCCAAAATCGGTCATTATGCCAGAAACCATCGATGCTGTGCGTGAACTGATAATGAAAGAACGTCATGTGACATACCATGAGATAGAGGCATCCTTGGGCATTAGTTCCCCGGCCGTTCAATCGATATTGCATGGACATTTAGCTGTCAAAAAGATTTGTCCTCGTTGGATCCCGCATAATTTAGCAATCGCTCAGAAAGAGGCTCGTATCGACTGGTGCAAAGAACTTATGGAAAAATTCGATCGCGGTACTTGGAAAGACGTTTATAAGATCGTGACAGGTGACGAATCATGGATATATGCGTATGAGCCCGAAAAAACAGCAATTGACCGTGTGGGTCTTCCAAGACGAGCCAAATCCAAAAAAAGTTGTTCGGGCACGCAACACATCGAAACAAATGGTAGCCTATTTCTTCGGCAAAACTGGTCATGTGGCTACTGTGTCAATAGAGTAACGTAGAACGGTCAATTCTGAGTGGTACACAACAATTTGTTTGACAGAAGTGTTCAATGAAATACGGAAAAACAACCGCCGACGCCGAATCATTCTTCACCAGGACATTGCGCGCTCTCATACATCGGCTCAAACAACCGTCTACTTGATCGACCAAAGCATCGATTTAATGGGTCATCTGCTACCCAATGAATAATTTTTATTTCCGCACATTAAAAAAAATTGCGTGGTCAACGATTTTTATCCCCAGAAGATGCTGCTGAAGCATTCAAAAAGCATGTTTCGAAGGTGTCTCAATCGGAGTGGAAAAAGTGGTTTGACAATTGGTTTGAGCGCACGCAAAAGTATATAAATCTTCTAGGAAAATACTTTGAAAAGCAATAAAACCATTTTTGATGATAACAAAATGCATTTTCATACTTTTTGGAAAAATACAAAAGGCAACTCTCGTATTTGTGGCTGTTTCGGAGGCAGCACACGAAAGTCAAAGAGGCCCTTTGTGCACTTGGTGTGACTGCGTGAAGGAAGCGAGAATCAGTAAAAACTGACGAGTTCTGTTGAGGTAAACTATCTCTCTTTCACATAGGTTGGTAGGTAATTGTGGCTGTTTCGGAGGAAGCACACAAGCCTAGTAAGAATCAGTGCAGACTGGCAAATTCTTCTGAGGTTGAGGCTGAGGCTTCTCTTTTTGACAAGTAAATATATGTGGCTACTCGTTGTTGGGCAAAGAGCCCCATTGTGATACCAAATTAGTTGGATTCGTATACTCTCCTCAAAGGACTAGTTGGAGCTTCTAAGGATGCTAAGTGGACTGCGAATAGACCAATCTGACAACTTATTCCACTTTTTGTCAAAGACGAACTCAGCCAGATGTGTCTTCTAACGAGTGAATGTATGAAGCAATAAATTATAAAAAAAACCGAAAAAGAATAAAAAGAAAAAGTATTAATCGAGATTAAAAAATGCTTCACTTAGTTTTGAAAACAATGTCTTCAGAAAGTTAAATGCCGATCCATTTGTATCGAAACACAAAATTGTTTACTACACCAAGTTTTATGGTGTAATGGTTGTAATGGTTGGCACAAGCGGTGAATGGAGAATATTATGCTCGCCTAATGTCCTTTTAGCTCTCGACTCCCATTGTTTATTGGAATATTGGTTGCCCTTCCATCTGCTATTCCACATGCTACTTTGTGGACGTCTGCATCCTCTATGGTTGCAAAAATACATTGTTTTCTTAGTCCTTAGAATAGTTTGAAGTTTTAGGAGAAATACGAAATTAATAAACTGAATATTTAAGTTTAAAGAAGAGAAGTATACACGTTTTTTTTAATGGTATATCTTGACATAGCTAAGGAAGAAGAAGCATAAAACTGTAGATAATTTTTTAATTTCACGTTTTCTTTCAATTTATTTACTTCTTTATTTCTTATTTTGGCTAAAGTAAATGAAGAAATATTCAAATTTTCGTTATGCTTAAAAATTTGTATGTTAAAGTAATTATTACAGCCACAACGCTGTGTTTTCTGTCATGGAAAAACACTCTAAAATACAGGGTCCGAATAATATAACCACATAGAAGCCTAAGACGTAAAATTCAAAATTTTAACTTTCCCCAGTAAAAACCTGTAGCGAAAGGGTTAAGTACGAAATAAACACTCAAACTTATTTTCAGTTTTGGCTTAATTCTGGCATTCAAGTTAATTTCTGAGCTCTGATGTATTCAGAGACCTATAGTAGAATTTTATGGCGAATATTTTTGTGGTATATTTTGTCCTTAACAAATCCTGTTTTACAGGATATTTTTGGCATTTTAGAAAAAAAATGTTCAAATTGACCCTTACAAATAGGAGCTACAGGGTTAAAATGCTCCACAAAAATGTTCTTTGTAGTATTTTATATAAAATTGCTGAACACATCATACACCTAAAGTGTGAGGTTACATGGTTTTCGTATGCCGATTTACCATAAGAAAGTGCGAAAAGGGGAAAACTTTAAACCCCCCAAAAAAAAATTCAGACGTAAACTTTCAAAACGCCGATACATGTATATTTTTTTTTGCTCCCCTCTACCAGAATACGAATTCAGTACCCTGTTATTTCTTTTTTTTTGTATTGTGCAGTGTAATTGAGAAATTAAAAAAACTGATAGTCAACTTTCAGCGCGTACTGACGCAATTAATTTAATTTGTTTACCATACAAATTAACTTTAGTTTCAATACGTCTCAATCATTAGCTAATCACCGATTATCTTTTCTCTTCAATCCCTTGAAACAATGAGTAACTGTCACTGTGTACAACTGATTGGAACAATCTGCTTCCTAGAAAATTGTTCAATATTGCAAGCAATGCTTTTGTTGCTTCAATTCATATTCCAATGGCTTTTCTAGAGATTTTAGATGCATTGAGCTATTTACAAAAGCAATTGGCTCGGTGTTTATTCAAATGATTGCCACATTTTACAACTTTACAACAATTGACCGCATTTGGTAATCCAATATTTGTTTAGTCGAATTTACGGTTTGTGTTTATTTGATTTTCATTTTGTATGCAATTATAATTTCATTAAATTGTTATTCGAATGCTGTGTTATCGGTTAACTAAAATCAAATATTATTGATGATTTCATTAACATGCGGCAACTGCAAATACACTTTTATGTATGTGTGACTGCGTAGCAAGTGAGCAAATTGCTGAAGACATTTCGTGTCGATTAATGGCGCACAAGCAACGCTCTTGGCATCAATTAAAATTGAATTAGTTAAATGAAAAATGTTACAAATAAAGTTGAGTTGCATGCTTCAAGCGTTATGACACACATTCAAACATCCATCACATATCATACATTGTAAAGTTATGCAAATAAATTTATATGTAGATATCTAAAAAACACATTCAAATGCTTGCCATGTGCCACATGCTTCATACGTGCGCACCAAACGACAGCAACAAACAGCAACAAGCCAAGCAACAGCAACAACAGAACATCACAACTGCTGCCGTTGCCACTGCTGCTGCTGCTTTTTGCCACCTCTAATCTCTGGCTCGCACACTGCCACACTGCCACACTTTGTTGATTACTGGGTAGAGTTGGCAGCTGGTGCTGGTTGGTCGTATCGTTCGCCGGTTGGCACTTTGGCCTTGGTTGACGTTTGTTCGGTTGAGTGCGCGTTCGAAGGGGTTGAAGCGTCTGTTGGGAGGTGCGCTTTAATCCAATTAACATGACTTTGTGCGATTTTATATAAATCAAATTTATAAACGCAAGCGGCTTAAATTAATTACCAATGGCGAGCGCAGTGAACCGAAAGCGTACAAACTGATTTCACGCAGATTACTTTAAATGAAAAATCGTTATACCGTTTTTATTTGCTGAATTTTGTTGGCAATTTCAAAAGTAATTGCACATGAGCTAAGCCAGCATTGGTGTGAAGGATTTGCAATTGTTTTGTAGATAAAAAATATGAATATTAAAAGTGCATTAGTCAAGTTGCAAGATAGAAAGTAATAACAGAAATGAGAAAAATGAAATGGAAAATATGTAAATTTTGTGTAAAAATGTGAAAAATATTTGAAAATGAATATTTTACTACGTGATTGCTTTCTATGTTGATTGCACTCGACTGGGTTATAAAGTAGAATTATTAGCAACATGTGCAACTAACTGAGTTGAGATTATTTTTGTTTGTTTATATTTTTTGGTAATCATTGATTTGGAAATTTCAATATAGCATCTGTCAAGTGAATCGTGATATGGAAATGTTTAATTAAAAAATCAGCAAATATGATCAGTTGTCAAAGAGGATGATTATCAGTTCGAGGAAGTCATAAAAGTCATTAAAGAAGTATAGATTAGAGATTTTTTATGTTATGATGAATAAGAAGTTGCAGATAATACACCAATCAACCCACCAGAAGGATGCAAGAAATATAGATTAAAATTCTTTATGTTATGCTTGGGATATGGATTTCTTTCGAACATTCTTAACTAGTTTTAAGTCATTTAAATTCGAAGGAGAAATTGAAGGTAAAAGAACAATCAGCCCACCAAAAGCTTGAGTGAAGTTTAGATTAGATATACTTTATGTAATTTTAAAAATTGCTAAGTAATTCGCAGCCGTCGTAGCTCAGCTGGCTAGTGCGTTGGGCCGCAAGTCAAGACTCCGCGAGTTCAATACTCCGTTGCGTTAACACCGACAAAAAAAAAGAAAAACAACAATTTTTCTTTCGGCGGCTGTCCTCTCAGCAGGAAATGGCAAACCTCTGAGAGTAAAATTGCCTATGAAAAAGCTCCCAACTCGCCGTTCGGAATCGGCATAAAACTGTAGGTCCCTTCCAACTTTGTAAAAACATTCGCACGCACAACACGGTTGGTTGCGGGTAGCTACGCCTTAGTCTCGTAATCGGGCTGTCGTGCCAGTCAAGAAGAAGAAGAAGTAATTCGCTATAGAAGTTAGATAAGAAGATAATAGCTCAATCAGTCAGATTCATGAAGAATAACGGATGCTTTATGTTATTTTGAAGTTATGCGAAAAAATTTGAAGAAGTTGAAAGTTAATTAATCTTCACAACAGATTCTGAAATATAGATGAGAGTTGCTTTATATCATTCTAAGGATTGCAGAGTAATTCGCTAAAGTAGTTAAAGATAACTGCTCAATCAGACTACCAAAAATATGCAAGAAGATAGATTACGGATGCTGTATGTCATTCTCAAATTATGCGAAAAAACTAGCTGATGAAGTTGAAAGTTAATTAATCTTCCAAAAAGATTCAGTAAGGATAAATGGAAGATGCTTAATGTTATGTTGAGGAAGCGTGCAGCACTTTGCAGAAGAAGTTGAAGTTGAAGTGATACATCGATCAGCCTACCAAAAGAATGCATAAAGTTTAGATTAGAGTTACTTTATACCATTCTGAGGATTGCAGAGTGATTCGCTACAGAAGTTTAAGATAACAGCTCAATCAGCCTACCAAAAGTATGCAAGAAGAATAGATGAGAGATGCTTTATGTCATTTTGAGATTATGCGAAAAATTTAGCTGAAGAACTTGAAAGTTAATTAATCTTCCCGAAAGATTAATAAAGGATAGATGAGAGATGCTTTATGTTATACTGAGGTAGCGTGCAGCAATTTTTAGAAGAAGTTGAAGATGATAGTGTTACGAAAATTACCTCTCTAAGTTCGTATCTGAATTGTGCTTGAAAAATAAAACCACTTTAATTATTCAGCGCAAACGCAGTCAAACATCAACAATCACTTTATTTACAAATTTACACTGATTTGTCTTTACACTACTACTATTGCATGTTTCCCCTTTGCTTGCTCGAATCAGACTCGACCCTCCGCGCTGCATACTGCTGCTTTTTATACCTGTCTGGTTATCGCGCCGACTGTTCTAACAGATTCCAATTGGACAATGCTCGACCATTTTCGCACAGCCCATCACCTTCGCGAACCATCCTTGCCATATCGGAATTATAGCAAGTTTGCCGTACTCTAAAGTGCGTGCCTAAAAGTATGCCCGTAAAAGCATTTATGCATAGCACAGCAACGTTACAATAGATTGATCTACCTACCAAAAATGGGGAGATTGTTTTGTCATTCTGTGATAACGCAAGGCAATTCATTTAAGAAGTAGTAGGTCAATCAGTCTTCAAAAAAGATGCATGAAGCATAGATGAGAGATACTTTATGTTATTTTGAGATTATGCGAAACGATTAGCTGAAGAAGATGAAGGTAATAGCGCAATAAGCCCATCAAAGGGTTGCATGAATTATAGATAAGAAATGTTTCATGTCATTTCGAAGTGACGCCAAAGAGCAATCAGCCAAAAAGATGCATGTAGTATAGATTACAGATGCTTCATGTCATTCTGGGATAATGTAAAGCAATTCAATTAAGAAGTAAAAGGTCAAATAGTCTTTCAAAATTTGCTGAAGTAATCGAAGACAATAGATCGATTAGCCTATAAAAAACAAAAAAGTAGCTAATAGGATCAACATCCTATTAACTATATTGTTGTATTTTTAATTCATTTTTAAATAATATGTTTGTGAAATAAAACAAACACGTCTGTCCCGGTTTGCATTCACAGTCGAAGTAGTTAATTCAAAGAATATTCCAAATGAACAAACAAGCAGTTAAAAGGTAATATTTGAAAATATTGGAATTTTTGATCAATGGATTCGATAAAATTTGAATTCGATAGGAGAGTTTGTCAATAATTAAGGAGTGCGTCGTTAAAAATTGTGACATACAATAACTCGTTCATATTTACAAATCAAACTTTCTTTGACCAGGTGAGCCATGAAAACTCTATCATTGAATAGTTTATGCCCATTTAGAGCATTGATTGAGTGTTCAATGATAAAATGGCTTCAGAGAAATGGATAAAATGGCTTCTTGCTTCTACCCAGAAGTCGGCCAGCCTCGATAGTCCAGCGGGTAGCGCGCTGGCTTTTCATACCAGAGGCCTCAGGTTCGATTTCTAAATCGGGCTGATAAAACGCTCATCTACTTCTATCGCTGTCCACATGAAGCAGATGAGAATTACAAGAATCACACAAGTGCGCTCTTGGCAGGCAATGGCAAAACCTCTAAGTGTGAACGAAAGAAAAAACTGCCAATCGCCGTTCGGTTTCGGCGTTAAACTGTAAGTCCCCTCCCCTCCATTTCCCCATCCGCTTGAAATGGGTGCTGTGACATATGTTGGAAAGACAGTGTTGCATACATACGTTATTTCAAAAACAGGTGAAATATGTGGTGTAACAATGGGCCTCATAATAGGCCTCCGAGTGTGTCTCTTATAGATGCAACCACCATAACCTAACCTAACCTTCTACCCACAAAATTAACGAAGGCACAATGAAAGCCTTCATGAGTGGTATTCCAGAAAAAGTTAAAAGCTTTACCCTTGAAAATCGCTAGCGTCGCTAAAAAGGCGGCGCTTAGACTTAAGGTAACTGGACAGCTCACGCTACGACATTACGGCCACAGCAGGTTACACGCAGGGGTGAGCGAAAGCTCAGACTACGCCGTACCTCAAGCCAATTTCAACTTCAAACCCCACGTGATCCTAGAACCGGATGGGTGGCGACAGGGGCTCGAGCCCGGCCGTCAATCCTATAACCTGTTCACGGATGGATCCAAGATGACAGAGGGAGTGGGATCTGTAGTTTTCTGTCCGGAACTTGACCTTCAACAGTCTTTCCGGCTCCCGGACTACTGCAGCATCTTCCAAGCAGAGGTACACGCTGCCACAAGAGCGGCGCAACTAGCAATGGGTCGCACCCCTCCAGACTCTCGAATAAACATCTATATCGACAGCCAAGCAGCCATAAAAGCAGCAGCTGGGGTATTGTCAAACTCGATATGCGTACGGAACTGCAAAACCAAATTGGACGAACTCTGTCGCAACAGAGTGGTCACTATCTATTGGGTACCGGGTCACAAAGGAGTTGAGGGAAATGAGAAGGCTGATGCGCTCGCCAAAGCCGGGGCACGACTGCCTACGGTTAGCGAGCCAGACATCCATCCACCCCTCTCCACGCTCAAGACGGAAATAGAAGAGAATATGATTCGTGAAGCGGCGTCCATGTGGGAGAGATCTACATCTCACAGGACAGCAAAAATCATGCTTCGCGAACATAATGTCAACAACACAGAGTTTGTACTATCACTCCGAAGAGATGATTGCAAACTATTGACCGGGATACTCACGGGACACTGTCTCACACCGTCCCACGCTGCCAAACTTGGCTTGGTACCAAGTGATGCATGCACAAGATGTGGTGAAGACAGTGCCAAGGGTACCCTGGAGCATTTGCTGTGCCACTGCCTTGCTCTCTACAGATCACGGGTCAGCTGCCTCGGATCCGCGTCGTTCCCTTCCTTGGAAAGAGTCGCGGAACAAAAAAGCAGCGACTTACTTAGATTTGCCAAAACGTTTTTGACAAACTACATACAGGTCTGAAGCTCCAGAACCTTTCTGGTACCACTATGGACCAACATGGTCTATGTGAGACCCCCCGAGGGTCAGCCAGCCTAACCTACCTACCTACCCTTGAAAATTTATAGTAATTTGTTTCTAATAATTTCTAAAATTTACATAAAAGACTTGTTAAGTAAACCAAACTTTTCAAAAATTGGAATTGTGGTTGCTGGTATGTTCTAATTTTTCGATGTCACCATTTTGATTTTGATTAATGACGCACTTCTTATAAGTGAAGTTTATATCGATAGAGTTTTCGAATACTTTGAAACTCGGTTCAATAAAGTGATAAAATAAACCTGAACTTGAAGCATTTTCTAAAGACAAAGCAATGGAAACGATTGGCGTAAGATTGCTTAAAATTGCCGAGAATGGAGAACGAGAATTAAGGATGCTGAAATTCTAGCCTAGCAAAGTGAATAAGGAAAACAAAATAGGTTAACAAATAGTTAACTGTAGCTGAAATATTTCCAGTGGTTTTTGATTGTATAAGTTTTTTATTCTCTAGAGCCACACTTCTTCCACAACGACTAGTGTTCATTGCTGAGCTTCTCAACAAAGAAGGCGAAAGGGACTAAACATTTTTCAAAAATGTAAAGTTAAAAATGAGAATTTTATATGGAACTCTGCGTGAGATATTTAAAAAAAAAATTAAGAAAATTAAATCAAAAATAATTTGCAATGTTCGAAGTGGGGAAAATGTCTCGGAGGGAGTAAATAAGAAGCGGATAAAACGTTCCATTGATTTATAAGCCTTTCAACATATCAGGCGAGAGTGAATACAATTTTTTTTTAAATACTAAACTACAAATAGGGATTTAATTCCAACAAAAAATTAAGAAAATATAAATCAAAAATAATTTCCAAAGTCAAAAGTGGACAAAATACCTCGGAGGAGATAAATGACAAACTGATTTCCTTCAGGATTTCGTTCGGAAATAAAGTGCTTTATGGGCCTTTGTTACCAATTCCTTCTTGTTACAACTTCTTTTAATTGGAAGTTGAAATGTTTAACTTCAAAAGAATGCAAAATATTCAAGTGCTGCCTAATTCTTTTGTACGTTGCATTCCCGGCACATTGATTGGTTGACAACTGGTTAAAGTGGCTGATCAAAGTGTCAATTGAGATAATTTTTATTTTCAGGCATTGTAAAACAACCATCAAAACAACAAAAAACAACAACACCTACTTGAATGTGTGTGCGTATTTACGCAGTGTCAACATTGACTTGAAAACAATTTAACAATCGTCAGCACACAAACGCACATTTGCCAGTCAGACGGCACATCCGCACAGCACTTCATGTACTCGACGGCACGTAGCAGCGAACATTTGATGCGTGGCAACGGAAAATCGACACGCTTTGTGCGGCTGCAGGAATATTTCGCATGATTGCAACAGTGCGCCGTGACAAGCAAAATTGTTGAAAATGTATTGCAAAAAATAAAAAAAAAATTAAAAAATATTCAAAAGTGCTGTTACCCAAATGCCAAACAGTGAACCTTGTTAAGTGGATTTTTTTTTCAAATTTATTCTCGTATATAATAAATGGACGAGTTGAAATATGGTTGAGATGTAATGGAGATGATTTTTTTCAATATGCCACGTCATATTTGTGGGTGTATTTTTGCTTTATAAATTTCCATCTTATGTGTTGTTGTTATCACATTTTAATATGAAAATTTCACACGCAACGTTTTAATAAATAAAATATGCAAAAGGCCTTTTTTCATACATTGTTGGCCTTTGCGACCGAAAAAACACACACACAGTGTGTGTGTGTGTGTGTGTGTGTGTGTGTGTGTCGGTATCAATGTGTGAATGAGGTATGTAGGAAACACTCACTTTTCATTTCGGTGTGTGTGTGTGCGCTCATCGAGCAGCAACCATACGTGCGCTGGCAGCCGCATGGCGCATTTCCGCCAGCATCCGGCCGCGCTTCCTCGCTTCCTTCCTTCCTCGCTACTTTTCGCACTTCCGGCCGTTGGTGTTTAATGTTTTGTTTCAGTTGTTTTTTTTTTGTTGATGTTTTCAGTTGGTTGATGGCTATGTTGTCTGCGAATTAAGTACACCAACACATTTCCCTAGTGTCAGCGGCAACAACCAAAAAAAGCAACAACTGCACCGACACAAGTCGACCGCACACGTCAGCGGCATTTCCCGCACGGGCGTTTCATTTTAAAAGTTGGCTTTTTTCTCAAACAAAAAATAAAAAAAACACGAAAATGAATTATGAAATATTGCAGTGGGCGCCAAACGAGGATGGAACGCAACACCGCTTACGCGTTGCACTGCTTTATGCCGCTGTCTGTGCGCAACATGGCGCTGAGTGCGGTTTTCATTCTTTGACACCAATGCTTTTTAACCGAAATCAATTGTTCGTAGTTTCCTTCTCAGACTCACACGCGCGCTTTACTTACTTCCCACACCGTTAGCGGCAACTATCAACGCCAACTTCAGCCAACAACATTGGCCGCAATATTTTTTTTTTGTGTTACTAACCACATTGCATTGCACCCCACACACTATTCATTACAATTCACCTTTTTATGGACTTCGTTATATGCAATTTCCTCAATAAAACCGAACACGTTCTTCCGTTAATGTTTTTGTTGCTAACTTTCCGTTATCGCTACGCTTGAAAAATTTCGCGCACGTCTCACCACAACGAACCGTTCACGTTGAGCAGCCGTTTGGGACTACCGCACCAACATGCAACATCATCTGACGTACCGTGACAACATGCTTCGGTTTGGTCCTTCGTAGTGTTGCTGCAAAATTTCCCTCGCGCAAGTTTTTTGCTTTGTGTATTTGTTGTGCCATACAGTTTGGTCCAACTGACTGCTTGGGGTTTTTGTGGAACGTATGGAGGAGGATGCTGCGTAATGAATTGTGGCGCTCGTCACAGTTCCACAGTTACACCGCCCGGCATTTGGGCTGCACATGTTGCTTAGCAACTTTGTTGGACGGCAACATGTTGCTAAGGCATTTATTATGCGATGGTTGTTTTGTTAGTTGTTTTGTTTGACTGACAGCTATTATGGGTTGATGTCTTTCATGAAATAATAGTCAGTCTCATAAAGACCGCTAAAACTGTTTTTATTAAATATATTTTATAATTTATTGCAGAATCTGGATGGTTTCTCTCAGACTTCTGGGAGGCTGCATTGATGTAGAAAAACAATTTTAGAAAAGTAAAGGGGAGTGACCGTTCAGCTAAAACAAAAAAATCAAAAAATTTTGTAAAAAGTTAAGAAAAAATTAAAAACGGGGCGAGATCCACTCTTTTCTTTTCTTTTCTTTTTTAAGGTTGATTCACTCAAAATTAATACACAGTTTACATATATAAGTACAAATATGTCAAATGAAAGGATCTTTTTTTTTACCTTTACAACTGTGCCTGTTACCTCATTACACTTGCAATATAAATTTGCACCAAAATTTTTGTATACCAAAACTTCCTAATTTTGACCCAAGTAAAGTTTCTTGAGCTCCCAATTTAATAAAACAATTTTATTTTGGTTATTAATAAATTTATTATTTAATTACACTGTGCGCGAGGAGCTACTGGGTGACTTTTCTACAGATATACTGAGTTGAGATCCTGCAGCCGTTTGGCTGGATTGGCTCTAGAGAAATCCGACTTTGAAGTTTGCTCATTTTTGTCGAGTTCGTCGCTTAAGTCTTCGAACATTTAAATGCTAATAGGTCCTAAATCGAATATCGCTTTACTGTCTTCGGCTAGTTTGTAAACATTTTAACGACCAACCAGTGTCATTTATTTATATTAATATTACAATTAAATGACACTCATACGCCACGTTGCGCTGCACCAAAAAATGCACATAACGTAATTACACAGTTTGAATGTATTTTTTTGGATTGGTGTCTAAAGCAAATTTGTTGGTCGTTAAAATATTTACAAACTTGCCGAAGACAGTAAAGCGATATTCGGAACGATTTAGGACCTATTAGCATTTGAAAATGAGCAAACTAACTAAACCAATCCAGCCAAACGGCTGGTGGATCTCAACTCAGTATACCTGTAGAAACGTCACCCAGTAGGTCCCCCCCATGTCTAAATTTTGGACTTGCACAGTGTTATTATTTAAATTACCATATACCTAAATTTATTAATTTCAATCTAAGTTACGTTTCTTGAGCTCGCAATTTTATCGAAAAATTTAATTTTGCTAAACGCTCACTCATCTTTACTTATACAAACATTTCTCTATTTTGAGCTGAGTTAAGTTCAATTCCAAAATCTAATATTGCTGAAGTTCTTATGGCATTTGTACAAAATTTCAGTAGTCAATTTCATTTTCATACTGTCTGAGCGTTAGAAAAGCGCAAATTTGATTGTTAGTTAGGGGGAGATGGACAACGGTCAGAAAGACAGATGGATGGACAGGCAAATTTACATACGGATAGAAAAACCGTAAGGCAACCTTCAGCCATCGGTGAAAGATAGATACATAGATAAATAAATAAACGGAAAAATGAATCAGTAGATATAGTAAAAATACATAGGTAGGCAGTTAGACAGATATATATGTAGATGGACAGATATATAGGCAGAGAGATAGATACATAAACAGAGGGATAGACAAATAGATAGAGAGAGAGATAAGGCTTGATTACACGTAACGAGTAGAGTGACGGGACAGCAACTCGAACGAGTACTCGTTTCGTCTAAACAGTAAGACGAGTTGTTGATTGAGTCAGTGACCGAGTAAAGGTGCGAGAGAGTCAGTAGAATCACATTTTATGTACTAGGCCGAGCACTACTTTACCGAGCACTACTTTTCTTCTTTTCGCAGCGATTCGCGGAATCGCTCGAACTGACTCGCTACGTGTCAAAATACGTTTGAACAACTCGTCGCTTTTGCTCACCATCCCAATTCTCTCGGCCTAGTACCATTTTGATGTCTCATCACTCTACTCGTTACGTGTAATCAAGCCGATAGTTACACTAATAGTAGACAGATAAACAGTAGATACAGGGTGGCGCAAAAGCCATCACCTTATCGGCAGATACTACTTTTGCAAATGGCGGTAAAAGTAAATTTTGCTTTTACAATAATTCAGTCATTCAAACATTCATGAATTTATTCATTCATACATTCATTCATTTATTCATTCATTCATTCATTCATTTATTCATTCATTCTGTCATTCATTCGTTCCTTCATTCGTTCATTAATTCATTCATACATTCGTTCATTTATTTATAAAGTCATTCACTCATTCATTAATTTATACATTCATTCATTCATTTATACTTTCATTCATTTATTCCCTCATTCATTCATTCATTCAGACATTTATTCATTTCTTTCATTCATCCATTCATTCATTTATTCAGACATTTATTCATTTCTTTCATTCATCCATTCATTCATTCATTCATTCATTCATCCATTCATTCATTCATTCATTCCTTTATTCATTCATTCAAAATCAAATTAAAGCCAAAGAACACTGGGTGACAACTTTTGCGCCACCCTGTAAAAAACGAGATAGAAAAACAAAAATACAGACAGATATAGGGAAAGATAAGCAGACAGATCGATAAATAGGCAGATAGATATAGAGAGAGATGTATAGATAGAGAGAGATAGAGCGAGAGATGTATAGAAAGATAGACAGATAGGTAGACATTCATATAGTGAGAGAGATAGAAATAGACACACGGATAGACAGACAGATGAACAGACAAATAGACAGGCATACGGACAGGACGGAAGAGTGTTGCCACATCAGGTGATTTCCCCCTAGAGTTAAGAGATTCGTGCCTTTCTAGGAACATTTTTGGGAGCCGAAATTGTTTATGCGAGAGTTTAGGAGATTTTGATGATGACACAGTTGACACCATTAGTGACACTGAAACCTTGAATATTGAAACATAAGGTGTCTAATTTAATTTAATGAAATTTTGTGCTTCAAAATGTATAATTTATGCAATGAATGAGGAAAGTTTACAAAAGTGAACTTTATACCGATCTCACTTTTGTACGTTTAGTTTGTATTAAGTTGTTGTTAAGTTGAAGCTTATTTTAAACTCATTTTAAAAAATTTTTAGGATAGTTTTTAAGTTTTGGGATTAAGTTTCAGCTTTTTTTTAATTCAGGAGCAAGTAATTTTAAATATCTGGCAACACTAAGAAGAACATAAAGACAAATAGATAGACAGACATTACAATACAGACCCTACCAGACAGTTGGACAACGATTAACAGGAGGGAAATAGATGGAAAAATGGTAATGGCAAACTAACAGGCAGATAGTTTGTTAGACAGATTAATAAATTGATCGACTAAAAAAGATAATTTTGAAAACATGGCTTCAACAATTCTGTTAATCCTGATCATTAAATCAACTCAACATATTTCGGACTCGCTTTCCTCTGGACGTCATAAGCTGCAATACATATCAACAAAATTGCCTCGGGATGTGTTAACTCTTTTCAACATTTCTGATATGGTCTCTTTTCAATATGGCCTCTTGAAATCATTACAAAACTTAAAACTTTGTTTAATCTGTAAAATCTGCCTTGACCCATCTACGGACTGTCATCATCAATTTGAAGAAACCTGAAGATTTAAATTTGTTAAAAATTCAACCAAAGGGATAATAATATAAAATATTTTAGCACTTTGACTTTGACCGAAACAAATGCTTGAAAATGAAATAATAAATTTCAAATAATAATAAATAATAATGAAAATAAGCCAGAACGTAAAAAAATGAAACAAAAAATCCAATTAATAAAAACACAAACGTGGCGTGTGTTTTTGTGCTGTCGAGGTGTTGATTTGCTTTTCGTGCAATTATCTGTTATCTTTATTGACGTCATAAACCTGCTGAATAAGCGTACACACACACACACATACACTCAAATACATACACACAGATACAGTAGCAACCACAATAGCAAAGAAGAGTGGCAGTTGTATTGTGTTGTCACACCTTTGCCGCCTCATTAACGCGTCGAAAATGGAAAGGTGGCTAAAAATAACGGCCGCCTGAGCCGCACTGACACTGCCTTAGCCGCAACTTGACACCGCCAGAGACACACGCACGCAAGCTGTCATTTCGGTGTCACAATGGCAGCCACAATTTCAGTCTCAATCTAATGACTTAAGTTTTAATTACGAACGTAAACATATGCCCCCTTGGTTGGTCGGGACCCTGGAGAGGAGGAAAAGGGGCGGAGGACGCAGGCAAAGTGCAAATGGACCATGGCAGCAGAGATGGTGACAGCACACAGAGGCCAAGGCGGCATTGTTGTGCGGCACACGTGCGCGTCTGCATACAATTAAGCCACAACCGCATACAGAGGCACACACATACATACACAGACACACACATTCATATGTATTTTATGTTAAATGTGCTTGCGTTAATGGTGCTTAGGCCATTTCGGTGTAAATATATTCAAGGTGCTAACGCTTAAGTTGGCTATTAATGTATGTGTAAGTGAATCTTCTTCTTCTTCTGCTGGCTTTTCTACTTGGCCGCCACGATTCTTTGTTTACACATTCGAGTGTGAATAACATTGTTGCTGGGCCGTTGACTCTTGTCTGGCGCTCGAGCAATTTTTTCTTGTCGCTTACTTACTCTTCATTTGTCCCATCCCAGTGCCTTCACATTTGTCTTCCGATCCCATTCGGCATACACGTACATGCGTCGACGAGCGCCAGCAAACCGGTATCAGGTGTTAATCTCTAACTTAGTTAGGCCATAGCACGCTCGACCTCGCAGCGAATCCTTTGTTCATGCTAAATTATGATAATTACTTATGTGTATAGGGAGAGGTATGGGTTTTTGTTTTTGGTAATTTTCCGAAGCACTTTTGCTGCTGTTTGGATGTTTAAGTATTTGGAAACAACAGGATACAGACATTTATTTACTTTTTTTTGAGTATTCAAATTGAAAGTTGAGTTGTAATGGGAAAAGAGATTTTTTTAGCTCATTATTGCTTCATTATACAGGGTGGCACATAAGCTGTCGCCTAATGTTCTTTGGCTTTAATTTGTTTATGAATAAATGGATGAATGGATGAATTAATGATAAATGCAAAAACGAATGAATGAATGAATGTACGAGTGAATGAATGAATGCATAAATGAATGCATGAATAAATGTATGAATGACTGAATGGATGAATTCATGAATGAATAAATATAAAAATGAATGAATGAATGTATGAATGTAGGAATGTATGAATGAATGAATGAATGAATGAATGAAATAATGAATGGACGAATGAATGAATGTAAAAATGAATGAATGTATGATTGCATAAATGAATGACTGAATGAATGGTAATGTAAAAATGAATGAATGATTGTATAAGTGAATAAATGAATGCATTAGTGAATGAATGAATAAATGTAGAAATGAATTCACAAATGAATGGTTGAATTCATGAATGAATAAATGTACAAACGAATGAATGAATTAATGAATGGACGAATGAATGAATTCATGAATGGACGAATGAATGAATGTAAAAATGAATGAATGTGTGAATGAATAAATGAATGAATGCATAAACGAATGAATGAATAAATGTATGAATGAATTCATGAATGAATAATGAATGTCAAAATGAATGAATGAATGTATGAAATAATGAATAGACGAAAGAATGAATGTATGAATGAATGTATGAATTAATGAATAAATGTATGAATTAATGAATGAATATATAAATAAATGAATGAATGTATGAATGAATGAATGAGTAGGCGAATGAATGAATGTAAAAATGATTGAATGAATGAATGTATGTAAGAATGAATGAATGAATAGATGAATGAATGAATGGAAGAAAGAATGGATGAATGAATGAAGGAATGAATGCATGTACGTAAATATGAATGAATGAATGTATGAAAGAATGAATGAATGAATGAATGAATGATTGAAGCAATAAATGAATGTAAAAATGAATGAAAGAATGTATGATTTATAGCATGAATGAATGAATGGTCGAATGAATGAATGTATGGACTACTGAATGAATATAAAATTGAATGAATGGTTGAATGAATAAATGAATGAATTAGCGCATGAATAAATGAATGAATGAATGTAAAAATGAATGAGTGAATGAATGCATCTGCCGATAGAGTGATGACTTTTGCGTCACTTTGTATGTGCATCGTGGTCAGTGATCTACAACACACGAATCTTATTATTGAAAAAATTATTTTTGATTGACTTTTTGATTTTTGAAAAATTAAAAAATGCGTGTGAAACTTTTATGAATTTGGAGTATTTTTATTAAGTATTCTTAATTCTTTTGACACCCCGAATTTCAAAAAATTTCAAATTTCTTGTTTGTAGCTTCGGTGGTTTGGCGATGATAAATCAATTAGTCAGTTAGTGAGGCCTAACATTTTTATTCATGTGAATTACAAATGCATTTGCTGCACTCACCTAACCTCAACAGTATTCAGATTTTGGTCTGTTGTGCGAATTTATTGAAGTAAACTTTATTAAAAGTTAATTGGAATTTTTCACTAAGGCTTTTTGATAGGCCGCAGTTCAATAAGTCCTTACACAATCAGCCCACACAAACACACTGACGTCGCAAAATACATCTAAACATACCCTGTCGGAACTGAGACAACTAACTTACTTACTTGCGACTTGGAAATTTCTGTATTTTTTGAAAACGACTCTTTTTTTCAAAGCTCCTAGTTTCTTTACAACTGGCTTAGCCACTAGTTTGCTTAGGACTAACTTTGGACTAGTTGCCTCGTCTGAGGACATTGCCATGTAATTTTTTCACCCTGAGTTTGCTCTTAGGAAACGGATCCGGTTACTGCAATCAATTGTAGTAAACAACCCACAAGTTGAAAAACTAAAGTCAGACCAGTTCGTATTCTTGCAGGGTACTCACTCACACAGACACACACGCACACACATATCACCACATGAGCATAACTTTAGTCTGATATGCGGTAAACGAAGGCAAAAGGCCGCAAGAAAGAAACCAAGTCCAGTGCTGAGCAGTCATAATGCCGGGCGACGGCAAGTGGCGACGGCTGCAGGCGGCTCTCAGCGCAAGTTAAGTGGTCAAATGAGCGGCGGCGTATGCTGCAACACTTAATCCGATAAAACTTTTCCATCATATCTGAGCGTTGGAAGAAGTTTATTGTATTATTTTCAATTTTGTGTTGATTGCCAAAGTTTCATTTACAAAGCTACTGGTGTTGTTGTTTGTGTTTTTGTTGTTGTTGTTGTTGTTATTATTGTTTCTTAGCTCACTTTACTTGCAAAGTTCAGTTTATTCGGTCTACACATTTGGTTTGCTTTATTAAATTCCACAACAAAATAAATACAAAATGGCAAAATGCTAACTAAAAGATGACTAGCAGTATTTGTCAGTGTGTGTGTGTGTGAGTGCGGTCAATTTATTCAACTATTTGATTTCTGTTTTTACTCATTTCAGTATCGTTTTTGCTTATCGAACCGATCGGAAATTTTCTGTTTGTGGTCAACTTTAAATGTGTTAGATATACTTGTGGTTAAAATAGCCAAATATTGCTGGTGTTTTATTTAAATATTTTTCCTTAGTTCAAAAGAAAATAGACAAAATTAAAACACGCTTAACATTGAATGCCTTCCACAGGATATTTAATCTCTGTACTCGCACGTTTTACTTGCAAACTTTGCGGCGTTCTCAACACTTTGTTAGTTCTGCAACGACAATTTTGCAATCGATACAAAAACAATGCAAACAGGCCGTCTTCTAAATTACACACCCACCAACCCACCCACCCATTGTCGTTCACCTGCGTCTTTTGCGCAGCTGCGGTCGCACGTAGTTTGCGCCATTGTTGCTTTTGTTTGTTTGTCGGCACGAAATGCGCGGCCGCCAGCATTGCGTACCAACCACTTCGCTTATCGCTATTCCGGCAACTTTTCTAATAAATATTCCGCTCAGCATAATCCCGTTATCCACTCGATATGCCGCTTTATTAAATTGACAATAAGTAATTGAATTTCTCATATGCCGGTCCAGCTGTTCAAGGCGGCGAGACGCTGCTGCTGTGTGCTTTTGTGTGTTTACAGGAAATGAAGCGAATTTGTAAGAAGGATAAAGCAAAAGTGTTAACAAAGCCAGTCAAAAATTGCCATACTTAGTTGCCAACACTTACAGACACACACACAGAGAGTTATATACACGTATACAGAAAATGCTGGCAAATGCTGCAAAGCAAGTTTTGGCAAATGCTGTAAAAAAATGTTTTGTTTTAAATGAGATTGAAATGCGATAGCAAAATTGTTTGCTATTTAATGGAGTGTTGGCTTTGTTTGTCGCTGCACGGTTGGTAAATTTACATTAATTCCATGGCGAGTTATAACAAAGGACTAATGTATGGCAAGTGATGGTTGACTTTTCATACTTGTCTAACAATTTTGTAAGATTAGTTTTGTCGTTTGCACAGTGAGTGCGTTTGAATCGTGCTTTTCAGATGCGGACAGTAGTTCTTTTTTAATGGATGGATGGGTGCTATTTAGTCCTGCAACCAGGATATTTTATTTAATAAATTGATGCAACATTATCGATGCTTATTCAAGTAGCTGGACAGCAATGATATGAAACGAAGAGAACAGAGCTGATTAAGAACACTGGAACTTCTCTTCCTTTACAGTAAATGCAAGCTTACATATTTAACTATTTGGTTTATTTAGAGACTCTCTTCAGTACCAGACAGATGAAAGCTCAAAATATAGAGTTTTCTGTAGACCTCTAGATAGTATTACCGGGGACCTAATAGATCCATGGGCAGTCACTTATGGATCAGCCAGTTAAACATAGGTTAACCTGAAAGCAAAGTTCTAAGTAAACTACCATTTAGCATTACAAGACTGACTGGAACTCCCAAGGCAGCAGACGTTGTGGACGACCGAAAAACATCTGGAAGAAGTCGATTCTCGAACTTGTCACGTTCAATTTCACATGAAATAATGCAGAAATCAAATCTCCAAATTGGGTAAAATATAAAAGTCTTTTTGAGGCGCTCTGCTTCCAGACGAAGTGAATAAGGATAGATTGTTTTCTCAGGAGGGGATTTTGAAACTTCAAAGGTGTTTTCGAGTTTGAAGACGATTGTTCTGCAGTGAAATACTTGGAACAGTGGGGAGATTTTTTCCTCAGTAAGAGATTTTTAAAAGCGCAAAATGGGGTTTTGTCTCCCCCAAGGGAGCAGATGTTGTGGACGACCGAAAAACATCTGGAAGAGGTCGATTCTATGCGAACTAATCAGGATCAATATCACATGGGATAATGCAGAAATCAACTCTCCAAATGGGGTCAGACAGAAAAGCTTTGTTGAGGTGATCTGTTCCCAGGCGGAGTGAATAAGGAGAGATTGTTTTCTCATGAGGGGATTTTTAAAAGTGCAGAGGGGTTTTTGTGTTTGAAGACGATTGTCCTACAGTGAAATACTTGAAACAGTGAAGAGATTGTTTTTACAGGAGGGGATTTTTTAAAGTTCAAAGAGGTTTTTGTGTTTGAAGACGATTGTCCTACAGTGAAATACTTGGAACAGTGGAGAGATTGTTTTCTCAGGAGCGAATTTTTCAAAGTACAAAGGGGTTTGTGTGTTTAAGCACGTTTGCTCTGCAGTGAAATACTTGGAACAGAAGAGAGATTTTTTCCTCAGTAAGGGATTTTTAAAAGTGCAAAGGGGTTTTTGTGTTTGAAGACGATTGTCCTGCAGTGAAATACTTGGAACAGTGGAGAGATTGTTTTTTCAGGAGCGGATTTTAAAACTTCAAAGGGATTTTTGTGTTTGAAGACCATTGTTTCGTAGTGAAATACTTGGAACAGTGGAGAGACTTTTTCCTCAGAAGGAGATTTTTAAAAGTGCAAAGCGGTTTTTGTGTTTGAAGACAATTGTTCTGTACTGAAATATTTGGAACAGTGGATGAAAATATCTTTTCTCCATAAAGTGAACTACAAATCGAACTCCTTGCAGTAGGTGAGTGTTGTGTGCCCCAATCATAGTCTGCCAAATTTTTGCACTGAAGTTGGCATGTTTAACCCATTTTGTACTTTTGTTTAGGAAGAATCATAGAAATTGGTAAAGTTAGCAGGTTTTTTATTTCGATAAACCTGTCTTATCTAAGGTTTTTGTTTTTTAATATTAAACCTAAATTAATTGGCTTTCCAAACAAATATTGTTTTGCCTTGCCACGCCTTTTCAATTAAACTTGGGCGGACATTGAAAAAAGCCTCATATATATTTTTTTCTTTAATTCTTTACAAATACTACATATAACCAGACACTTCAAAATCGACACAGAATTATTGGAAAAATGCCACACTAATTTTGTATTTTACTAAAATTGTTTAGATCTGTTAACCCAATTCGGGCATTTTATTCATTAACAAATCATAGAAATTAGTAATGTTTGCAGTTTTTTTACTACGATAAACTTGTTTATTCTAAACTTAATGTTATTCTTGGATCTGTTGGTTATCTACAATAATAAAATACATATTTTTTTCATGGCACGCCTTCTTTATTAACCCTTTCAGTCATAATGTCCAATATATTGGACTACAGCCCATACAATTCATACAGAATGGGTTTATTTTCATGTCAACTTTAAAAAAAACATCAATCCAGTTCACATCTCTAACATTTCTCATTATTCTCATTATTATCTTCTCCAAACAGGAAAAATACTGTACATCTGTTTTTATGTTAGTTGCTTCTGCAGAATCAATAGTATTCTGTCCATCCTAAAAATGTGTGATTTTTGAGTTGTGAATCTTTTGTGTTTAGTGAGCGATATGAATGAAAGTTTTTTGCGAAACAGGGCGAAATTATGATCAAAATAGGGGTTCGACTTTTCGTTGATTCTTGAGTCTCGGGTTGAAATAATTGATCCAGCAATCTTAGTTGAATCTAACCCAACCTAACCTCTCCTAACCTATGAAGAAATGCAGCTCTCCATTCATTCTCCTCCGAGGATAGTCTTCAACATCCTACTTCCTTCCCTATTTGTTTGACGTGGAAATTGTGTAGTTCAGTAATCTGTACATCAGCTATTTCTGCAAGTACATCGAAGAAACATCAGATCCTTTGTTCTTTTAGTGTTGGACAGTGCTCAATTGATTCTAATGTATTCTTGTCTCTACAACTTTTGTATGAAACGTCGGCTACCAATTGCCATTTGCATAATATTACAGTCGATTGAAGTGGCAAGGAGAGGCTTTGTTTGTTTCTCATAGCTTTTTTTGTTTGCCTGTATTTTAGATTATACCAGCTTGTGTAAAGGTCACTTTTCAATGTCAAATGCGTATTTCAGTGACCTTTGTTCTGTCTTTTATTCAGGAAAATGAAAATTCGATACTTTTTGTGTCTTGTAAGTTTGGGTTGTTTTCAACAATCTCGTCTTTGGATTTCGTTGTGTGTTAGTAATTTTTGTGTTTAACGGCGTTTCAGAGAGTTTATGGTTTTAAGAACAAAGTACCAAATAATAATGATTGTCTAAAGCGAATTTTCTTTGATTTCAAACTTGGACCTTGGAACTCCTTGTATGGAATTCTTCCGTGTCGACTTAAAACTAAATGTAATTTTTATGAATTTATAAAAAGTCATATTCAATCTGTTTAATATCGATTTGATATCCTTCGATATCGAGATTCTGGCATTGACATGAAATTGAATGTCTATTCTATTAATGTATCAAAAGTCATATATAAACTGCTTGATTGTGGAATTACTGGATTGCGGATCGTAATCAATAGTTCTATCAGGGGCCGCTAATTTCGATTGTGATAAAGCTTATAGAGTTTTACTCGGTTTCAAGTAATGTTTTCAAATAATTATAGCATAGATTTGATATCAAGCTGAGGGTTGTCATTCAATCTCAGGCTCCCAGCCATGTAAGCTGAGATCTGGCTTTAGCAGAACAGTGCAGCAGAACAGCACATAATGTGTTTCAAATGAGTGTTTGTGTTTCATGTGTTCCTGTGACGTCATGCCCTCATGTTTCCTACACTTGTTGGATTCAGTTATGTCCTTTTTATGTGCATTAGATGTTCTTAACCCTGCATAGTCAACCATATTTCATATTCGTCGACTTACATAGTTTTTGAGATCGATTTAAACCCTTTCGGCCCCAAAGTTGCCTAAGAGCAACTTCACCTATTTATCATCTTGTGGAAAAAGCCACGATTGATTTATGGATTTAATTTAAGTAGGCACCAACAAATTAATATTTTTAGAAGTGAATATATAGAAAATTAAAAAAATTTCACTGTTATCCCCAAAATAATTTCCAATAATTTGCAGCGATATCAGTGAAAGTTTGTGTCCTAATTGAAGTCTACGAATTGAGCGCGTTTGATCAAAACCCTGTTTTTTTTTAATAGTGGTTAAATAAAATCAAAAAGTGATAATTTTGTATTTTTCCGCAAGTATTATATAATTTTTCTGTAATTAAAAAGTATTGATACAAAATTTCCTTAACCCTCTTTACGCTAAAATTGTTCAAAAGTAAATTAGCTCTAGAACTCTAACAAAGAGGCGTGGCGAGTTCAAATGTTGTGTGAACACTTCTTAGGCAAAGCGTTTTATGATTTAAATATCAAAAAGTAATGTTGAGACACAAGGTGAAATTTGGGGTCGAAAGGGTTAAGAAGTCGGTAGTGCAGAAAAACAAATTTTTAATTAAAATTCAAAACACACACATTTGTTTGTATGGTTTTTATATATTTTTTTTAATTAATGACTATTTCATGAGATCGAGCAAACGGGAACAATGGCAGTCGAAACGGCCAACATTGACTAAGAAGGGTTAATTAGTGCGCCAACACACACACACACACACACACACACACACACACACACACACACACACATTTTTAAAAATATTTTCAACTCATGCCTGCGTGAGGGTATTTTCCCAAAAATATGGAAGCGCCAACGGTTGGTCCTACTCCCAAAAGGCGATAAGCCGCCAGGCCTCCCGTCCTCCTACAGGCCTCTATGTATGCTTGACACGGTAGGGAAAATACTGGAGAAGGTCATATGCCGTAGACTCACCGCTGTTACAGAAGGCCCGACTGGACTGTCTAAACACCAATACGGTTTTAGGAAAAACCGATCAACACTGGACGCAATTGACGCGGTTTATAAAATAGCCAAGGAAGCCCTAGCTGGTACAAGATGGCGTGATGGCAAAAAGCAATACTGTGCGGTGGTCACTTTGGACGTAAAAAATGCATTTAACAGCGCAAATTGGCAGCGGGTGTTGGACTCGCTTTTCGACATGCGCGCACCTGACTACATTATTAGAATTGTGGCTAATTACTTTAAGGACAGAAGACTCTGGTATGATACTGACGACGGCCCACAAGAGTACGTAGTCACAGCCGGAGTCCCACAGGGTTCGGTTCTAGGGCCAGTCCTGTGGAATACTATGTATGACGGAGTCCTAAGGATACAAAAACCTGAAGGCACACATATAATTGGATATGCGGATGACATAGCTTTAGTTGTAGTAGCAAAGCAATTGACAGAATTGACGACCAAATGTGACGAAACAATATTTAAGATTAAGACGTGGCTTAAGAATGCGGGCCTAGACTTAGCTGATCACAAAACAGAAGTTGTCCTGATGTCCAGTCGGAAGAAAGTGGAGCGGATCAAGGTACGAGTAGGGCAGCACCTGGTTCCATCTGCACCTTCTCTTAAATACCTAGGCCTGCTTTTGGACCATCGATTGAATTTCAAAAGCCACCTTGTCCATGCATCAGACAAGGCGGCACGGGTGAGCGCAGCTATGACGCGACTACTGCCAAACATTGGCGGCCCAAGACAACGAAGCAGACAACTACTAGCCACAGTCTTCGGCTCTACTGTCCTATATGCAGCTCCAATATGGGCCCACGCTACGGCCATCAAGACCTATATGCGGGCCATAAACTCTGCCCACCGACTAATGGCACTAAGAGTATGCAGTGCCTTTCGCACTGTCTCTGCTGACGCGGCCTGCGTAATTAGTGGACAAATTCCGGTCGACATTCAGGCCAAAGAATCTGCAAAACTTAGGCAAAACAGAGCGGACAAAGTGGCATAAAGGACGCAAAGCATGACAGATTGGCAAACTCGCTGGAATAACTCGACAAAAGGACGATGGACACACCAGCTCATTTCTGACATAGAGACTTGGACCTCCCGCAAACACGGAGAATTAAATTACTACCTGACGCAAGTTTTAACTGACCATGGGTGCTTTAGACGATATTTGTACAAATACAAACACGTTGACCATCCTTTCTGCCTATACTGCAACGGAGAGGAGGAATGCGCGGACCACGTAATGACGAACTGCAGTAGATTTACCGACGCGAGAAATAACTTAAGACGACGGATGCGGATAGAATCTGAACCTCTGACGGCAAAGTTGATAGTTCAACTCATGTTGACAACCGAGGACGCGTGGAACGCTTGTATGGACGTAATAACGATGATGATGAAACGAGTCAGATCAGACGAACGGCTTAATGCCAACATGATGCGGTAACTGACCAAAGCCTGCCCTGCGAAGGAATACCTAATCAGGTGGTGCCGCAGGGTCTCACAGGAAGAGGATACCAGGGAGGTTGGTTTAGTACGTAGGCGCTGGTAGCTTTTCACTGCCAGTGAATCGTGCAGGCTGTCTTGTACGGACAAGGCAGTTTCTTTCGAAGATTCCAACCTTCCTACGTAAATCAAATAAAAAAAAAAAAAAACACACACACATTCTAGAAACTCACATTTCAAATGATCTTAAGTCCAATGACTCCAACTCTGCCGTTCAATGTTTTTCTGACAACTATTCTCACTTTTTTGCTAATATTAGTTAATTTCAAAGCTTCTGATATTACTTTTTTAGTATTCCTTGGCAGAACAGTGGTCAGCTTCATTTAACCCAACACCTAAGTGAACCGTAAAATATTCCTTAAATGTATTTCTGATAACTATTCTCCCTTTTTTGTTATCTATATCAGTGACAACTTAAGCTTCTGATTCCTTTATATTCCTTGGCAGAACAGTGGTCAGCTTCATTTAACCCAATTCTCAAGTTAAACATAGTTAAACATTCATTCAACATTTACCACAAAAATAATTCAAAACTCATTAGTATCATCTTCGTTCGAGTTTGAGTTGAAACAAAAAGGCTTCCGGGCAATTTGCATAGCAATAAAAACTGAAAATTGCCTTCAGAAACGTTTAGACAGATTTCGCCTACACTGACACAGCGCAGGCTAAATGTGGCACTAAAGAATTTAATTAAATTAAATCAATGCCATTCGAAGCCAAATTCGATTTGGAGGACTTCCGCAATACGCGTGCCCACAGCAATAGAGCCATAAAAAAAAATTCATGGAAAGCAACCACAAGCCACGAACGAATAAAATTTGTTGGAAAAGGCACAAAATTCAATTTGAAAACAAACCAATGCGAAATCAATGCAAATCCCAAATCCATCAAAAAATTACACAATAGCAACCAACCAACGCTGGCGGCACGTATAATTTTAGCAACAGCGGCATTGGCAACCCGAACAACCGTTACATAGAGAAGAGCAGAGCAGAGCAAAGCGTCAAAACGAAACGAAAAAGGCGAGAAAAAGAGCTTGAAAAGGCGCGACAAAGGGGCCAGAAATGGCAAAAGCAGCACACAACAAAGTGTGGTAGCACTCAGGAAAATTGGCTCGCGTGCTAATTTCAACGCATTACTGCAGCATGTGAATAACAAAAATAACAACAACAACAACAAAAAGAACAGCTCCCAACAACAAATCACATACGCATTGCACAGAAATGGTCACCAAAGCCATTGTGGCAGTGAGCAGCTCGTGTTGTGACGACAAACAAAAAAAGAAAGAAAAAAAACATTGGCTATAAAGTCGATGCCGTGGCCAATTGTAAACAATTTGCTGACAATAAAATGTGCCACCAACATTTCACTAAATTTTTAAATGAAGCCATTTGCCTAATGTATCGATAAAAGGCGCAAGCGAGCAAAACGTTTCACAAATCCTTACAAGGAAACGAATTCCTGAATGCGGACACAAAAAATACGAAAAAAAAAATAAATATAAAATGCAAACAGTATAACAAATTCTGCAGAGAAAGCATACAAGTGGTCAAGTGCGGAGGGCAAAATGTGGCACTGCCAAAAATACACACAACAAAAATGCAACAAAAGTCAAGCAAGAAGGCAGAAAAAGCAGCTCAGAGAAGAGATAAAAAACATGCAAAAACCAACGCTGCCACCAGAGTTAAGCGATGTGCCCGAAAATTCAAAGCATTTATTTGGATTTCAATATGCGCTCTCCGCCTGCCAGGCCGTGTCCTTAGCTCCTCAGTTCTTCGTTTTGCATGCGCCAACACACACGTAGGTGTACGAGTGTGGGTGAGTGTGAGTGCGAGTGAGTCTGTGTGCCTTGTGGAACAGCACATAGGAAAGCAGCTTTCCATTAGCCGCTAAGTTCATGGAATTCATTTTCAATTACCAATCGCCATGGTTAAACACAAAACATTAAATAGCCTCAATTGATTTGGGGTCATGCCCACGTCGGCTGCATGAAAAGAAAGCCGCAAATCGCTGTTAACATGGAAAATTCGGGTTACTATGGCATTTGCATGGCACCGTTTCCGGTGGCTGCCTTTTGCCAAATTGAAAGTCGTTGCTTGTTGTTGCCACGCCAGCAGCAGCTGCCGTGTTGTGCTGAGTCGATTTCAGGCCATGAGTGGCGTTGGACTAGTGTGCGATTTTGTGTAATGAAACAATGACATTTCTTTCAGCTGGATCATTTGGTCGATGGACAGATTGCCCCTGTAATCTTTGTAATTTCGTAATCTTCTTTCTTTTGGGTGCAAGATGCAATCTTGAAGTCGGAAATAAACTTTGAGATTGCTAAATCTCTGACATTTAATCATCACAGTGTGTGGGTTTCAACAATTCAAATAATAATATTAATAAATGAAATAAATCGGCTTCTAAATTGATTGCAATCTATTCCGTCAAGTCCTGCAAAAATTGTTGGGGGATTTTTAGTTTTGAAGCAAACAAAATTCCTTTTTGAAGAGGCAGTAAAAATAGAAAACTGTAAGGTAGAAAAAGCTGCAATAACAATTGAAACAATGTAGGTAGGTAGGTTGTAGTGGCTATCTCTGTATGAGACACACTCAGGACTCTATATGGGCCCAGTTCCTTTCACACTTGGAGGTTTTGCTAGGAGGGCACTTGTCCGATTCTTATAATTCTCATCAGCTTTATGTGGATAGTAATAGAAGAAGACGAGAGTTTGGCCAGCCCGATCTTGGATTTGAACCAAGGGACCCTAGTCCACCTGGACTATCAAAGCCAACTTGAGGCAAAGATGCATCAAAGTAATGAAATCTTTACGTTGGCATTATTTTAATGAAGAAGAAAACTGAGAAAATGGATAGATGGGGAAAAAAGTGAAAAACAGAAGAAATACAAGAAGAAAAATAGAAAGCAAGCAGAGCTAATGGGAGGAGAATGAGCAATAGAAGGATACGAACAATGAAATCGAGTGGAAATAGAACAAGAAATAAAGTAATAAATATTGAAAAATAAAAAATAAAAAAGAATAATGAAAAATAAAAACAAAATAAGTAAAAAATAAATAGTAACAATAAACAATAAAAGTAATAAATAATGCAAGAAATATACAAGAAGCGTATAAATCTGTGCAGAAAAAATAAGCATTTTGCATAAATAAAACGAAACGAAATAGAAGAAAGCAACAGACGGGATATATAGGTGGATCCGTATAGTGGAAATAAGCAGATAAAAAGAAAAAAAACGGAGCTCCAAAGAAGGATAATGACCACTAGACGTATCCATGCAGTGAAAACGAGAATAGATACAACAAGAATGGAGAGATAGATAAAATGAGAATAGAGAGATGTTTCGAAATAGTGAAAATCAGAAGTGACGGTGCAAGGAAACAGGAAGCTAATAAAACCAAATGAAAAAAAAACAGCACTAGAGGGATTCGGATAAATAAAACGAGAGAAGAGAGAAGAAGGCAATAAAAAAGATGGATAGGTAGATCTACTTAATGAAAGCAAGAAGTGATAGAAGAAGAAAAATACTAAGCAGGAGAAGCTGTACTAAGCTCGAATCTATACAATGAAAACGATACAGGATGAGGAAAAAACAACGGTCAGGAAGGAGAGATGGTTCGAAATACTAAAAGGGAAATAATAAGCATACAATGCAGGATGACAATTAAAGACGGGTTACTACTGGACGGCATCGGATAAATGAACTAAAAGAAGATAGAAGAAAACAACAGGTAGAATGGATAGGTAACTCCATATAGTGAAAACAAGAAGTGATAAAAGAAGAAAATTACGAAGTAGCAGAAGCTGTAAAGAAAAATAGTGAGCACTTATTGAACTTGGACCCTTAAAACGAGGGAAAACAAGAAGTAGAAAACAGACAAGATGGGAAAATATTAATAAAGTTTATATGAGGAGTGACAAGAGAAGAAAAATAGAAAGACGGAAATTCTGTAAGGGAAATTAATGAATAGAACATAGAACAGAATGGATACGTAACTCCATATAGTGAAAACAAGAAGTGATAAAAGAAGAAAACTACGAAGCTGCAAAGAACAAGAATGACCACTAGACGGATCCGGGTAGTGAAAACGAGAACAGATAGAACAAAAATGGAGAAATAGATAGAACCAGAATAGAGAGATGTGTGATGAGAAGTGACGGTGGAAGGAAACATAAAGCAAACAAAACCAAATGCAAAAAACAGCACTTGACGATATAAGATAAATGAAATGAGAGAAGAGAGAAGAAGGCAATAAAATAGATGAATGGGTGGTTCCATATAGTGAAAACAAGAAGATAAAAAATAATACAAGTACGAACCTGCAAAGAAAAATAATGACCACTAGACGGATTTAGCCAGTAAAAACGAGAATAGATAGATAGATAAATGAATGGAGAGATTAATAGAATGAGAATAGAGAGATGTTTCGAAATAGTGAAAACCAGAAGTGACGGTGGAAGGAAAGAGAAAGCAAATAAAACCAAATAAAAAAAATGGAAAAATAAAATGGAAGAAGAGAAAAGAAGTTCATAAAAAAGATGAATAGGTAGATCCACATAGTGACAGCAAGAAGTGATAGAAGAAGAGAAATGCGAAGCAGGAGACGATAGTGAGCACTAATCCGTACAATGAAAACCGGATAGGAGAAAAAAACAACGGTCAGGGAAGGGAGATGGTTCGAAATAGCGAAAAAAAAACGGGGAACGAGAATGAAACTTGTAGACGGCCACCAAAATAAAATCAAAATAGAAAATATAACAACAAAATAAAAAATTAAAACAAATAAATACAAATTAAACAAAAAATAATATAAAATATAGTAAAATAAAATAAAATAAAATAAAATAAAATAAAATAAAATAAAATAAAATAAAATAAAATAAATTAAAACAAAATAAAATAAAATAAAATAAAATAAAATAACATAAAATAAAATAAAATAAAATAAAATAAAATAAAATAAAATAAAATAAAATAAAATAAAATAAAATAAAATAAAATAAAATAAAATAAAATAAAATAAAATAAAATAAAATAAAATAAAAAAAATAAAGTAAAATAAAGTAAAATAAATTAAAATGAAATAAATTAAAATAAACTAAAATAAAATAAAATAAAATAAAATAAAATAATAAAATAAAATAAAATAATAATAAAGTAAAATAACACAAACATGTAAAATAAAATATTAAAATAAAAACCAATAAAAAAATAAAAAAATTAGGTAAAAACACTTAAATAAAATAAATAATAGAATAAAATAAAATAGAATAAAATATAAAATAAAATAAAGTAAAATAAATAAAACAAAATAAAATAAATTAAAATAATAAATTAAAATAAAAATATCAATTATAATAATAAAATAAAAACAAATAAAAAATAGAAAAATATAATAAAATAGAAAAAAATAAAATAAAAAAATTAAATTAAATTAAAAAAAAATAAACGTAGAAACTGGGGAAAAAATTCAACTATTTCCTTCTTACTCTTATTGAACTAAGGTTTTCTAGTAACTTTAACTCAAAAAAATTATTAAAAGGCAACAATTTTTTCTCTTAAAGCTCAGCTGATTTGTGTGTGAAAACCATTTTAAAACTTGAACTGATTGATGAAAAAATGTGAAACTAAAATGACCAAAAGGATCAACTGTAACGTACACAAATAGATAATTTTAATCTCGACTATTGTCATAATAAAATCCCAGTAAAGATGAGACACATAAAATTTTAAGCATAAAAGCCTCTCCATTTTTATTGACTAAGTATATTTAGAAAATTGACTAAAACTGTTTATTTTTGTTGTTTGTGGGTTGTAATTTATTGCCATATTCCATGTGAACAAACAAATTTTGCGGACAAACTTTTTCCAATAAAAATACCATTTAATCGCCGCAACTTGTTTGGCTTTCCTTCGATTGGTGTTTTTGGTGCATGTTTTCGATTTTCTACTTCGGTTTGTTTCCGTTCGTCAACGTTGCATAAATTAAATTGTGCCAAAGTGTGAGTTTATAAGTGTGTGTGAGAGAGTAAAAAAAAGAAGAAAATATTAATCAATAAACGATTTTCACATCTCAATGCGTATTTTTCATATTTACCACAATTTGTCTGTCTACTTGGCAGACGCCCTGTCGTCACGTCGAGCGCATAGTATAGGCGATGCATAGCAGACTTTTCTGCGCTTCCTTGGATTTTCAACTACCACAGCTTTGAGCTACAAATCGTATCGCTGATGAAACAGCAACAGCGATATGCGGGACCGGGTGGTGGGCAAGCAAATCGATGGCCCATTGTAGCCAAAGTGATAGAAGGCAGCAGACGAAAAAAGAAACCACAACCCATGGCGAAACAATCAAAACGCCAAAATCAATAGACGAACCGAATCGCAGCGAAATGGATTCGAGATTTTCTAATCAAATAAATTTCGATTATTGTTCGGTGTTCGGTCTCGCGCCACAGCGCCCCAGGGCCATTTACCTGCAATACAATCCGCCCCGAGTGGGACGAATGTTTGAGTTCATACATCAAGTGAAAACTTGCCGCTTTCGTTACCTCATTTTTGTTGCTGTCGAGTGCGAGCAGCGTACAAATCGCTTTCGCCTTTGTTTCAATGTGGCAACGCATTGGCGCAGTGGCGTTGCAGCGTAATAGAATTTTGTATGAGTGTGGGAGAGTGCATGTGTCTGTGTGTGTGTGTGTGTGTGAGGGATATATATGCAGCGTTTGAGCTTAGTGAAAATTTATAAATTTGATTACTGTGAAGTCGATGGCAACGAAATGGGCGAATTGAATTGTGTTCAAGTTGCTTTGTGGCAGACAATTTTATTTATTTGCACTTCAATTTGTCTTTGGCTTTTTAAGTCTATATATATTCATATGTATATATGTAATGTAAAATTATATAAAATATATTTTCTTTGTGTGATTGTAAAGCATTACAAATTGTATTTCAAGAAAGTGTCAATCAAAATCTGCAGTCATGTTTACATCAAATTAAATTTTCTCATCAGTTAATTTAAACTTTTCAATACATTTGGAAAATGTTATCAATGCCCGCACATTTCTCGCAGCTGTCATTATTTCAATCATATCCTGCTGTGAATTTTTGTTTTTGCTGTCTGCCACCAACAATGCTCCAAGGTCTTTTTAATTAGTTACTTGTATCGTCTCGTCTTGTCTTCGTGTGTGTGTAATTGTGCAACGTCCTCGACATGAGTGTGTGCGATATTATTGTAAAAGTATGTATGTGTGTGTAATCTTTAATTAAGCTTAATGTAATTATAATTTTTACGCAGGCAGCGGGTGCCATGTTTTCATTGTTGCATCCGCAATGTGATATTCCAAGTGTTTGTAGCGCGTACTGCACATCGGTGCCATCGGTGCGTCTCGATAATGCATTGCTGCATCCAGCAATTAAATGACGCAATCAATTAAATGCTGCTCGTGTGCTCGCGTTGCCAGTGCACAGCCAACGTGCTCAGCGGCGTTAATGAATAATGAGTGATGGCAAGAATGAGCGTTTCCGCGCGAAATGATGGATGCGTAATGGAGCCGTTGGTGCTGCTATAAATTTGAGTTTTTACTCTGAGTGCTTTCTGACATATCGGCAATGATTGTGAGATATATGAGTTCGGTGTTGTAGGGGAAAATGAAAGTTAAAGGAATGTTAAAAGAATAATGTTATGAGTTTTGTTAAGGCAGAAGATGATTACCGGAGATTTGTTAACTTTGGAGGCCTTCAAAGAGTTGTAAGAATAAGAAAAAATATAAAAAATTAGGTTACCTGAAAAATAAGTTTGCAATGAAAATTACAAGGATAATCATTGTCAAGTATTTTCAAATCATAAAGCCTTCAGTAGAGTATATCTGTTCAGTCCTATGAATTAAGACCTGCGACAGTCTCTGTTGTTGAAAACATTGAAAACTTCTTCCTGTGATACACATTATAAGAATTGTAGGCGTAAAATCTGGTTTAGAATAATATTTGGCTCACAGTTTTGTGCAGAATCGACGTCTAAATGAAATCTTGTGCATCACTGACTTAATTTCCATTGCTTTGTACCATTTACTTGGACAAATTAATGAAATTAATAACAATTTTGAACTATTTTGTTTGGAGAGATGAATGATTTGAGGTCATTCTGTTAGCACTAACTAAATATTTGTAATAGTTAGATGTGTTCTTTCCATTCAACATGCATCATTGCTCAGTTCAAAATAGCTTCAACCACTTTATAGTTAATATTAAATCCGTTGATGATGCTTATGATGACTTAAGATGCTCTTGATATTTGGGTTAAGGGCAGAGCACTTTTTCTCGCCTCAGCTTTAAACTCAAATTATATTTAGCAGGTTTTTTTTTTAATTCAAATTGTACTAAGCACTTCTTTTGTTAAAACAGATGAGAATAGGTGAGAAAGAATCGAGACTAGCTAAGGTCCCATGGAACGTCCTTACTTCATTCACGAGTAGTAGGGAAACATAGGTTTTGGAAACATTGCGACAGCAGAGAGGTGAGTCAGTGTTACAGAAAATTGCGATTCTTGTTATTCTCATCTGCTTTCTGCGGATAGCGATGGAAGTAGACGAGCGTTTCATTAGCCCCAGCTGGGATTCGAACCTAGGGCCTAGGGAAGTCAGTGCGACCTAGAGAAGTCAGTGCGCCATCCGCTGGTTTATCGAGGCCGGCTTAAGGAAGGGGAAGGACTAACAAATTTCCTGAACTCTTTTATGTTTTTCAGGGGAATACACGTGAACAGCCGCCGGAGCTCAACTGGCTCGTGCGTTGGGCCGCAAGTCAAATGCGACGTTCGAACCCAGGTTCAAGACTCCATTGCTGCCTACACTGAAAAAACAACAATTTTTCTTTCGGCGGCTGTCCCCTCAGCAGGAGAGAGAATAAAATTGTCTATGAAAACGCTCCCAACTCCCGTTCGGAATCGGCATAAAACTGTATGTCCCTACCATCCTTGAAAAATTCACACGCACAACAGGGATGGTTGCGGGTAGCTAGACCTTAGTCTCGTAATCAGGCTGTCGTGCCAGTCAAGAAGAAGAAGAAGAAGAAGACACTTGAAATCGGCTTTTTCCATTCTGATGCCCATCATAAATGGTGTTCATTCATCCTCATAATATGTGAACCCAAAGTGCAAAATCTCCATCTAGCGAACTCAGAACTTACGTGAGAAAATTGTCTATGCCTCTGGACAGGACATACAAGTTATAAACTCAATGATGTCCATTTTGGTTATGTATTTTCCCTTTTGATTAGTCTTACCATGTGACGGAGATCTTTTCTCTCCAAATTCAGAACAAATTCTCCTTATTCCTTGTTCTGAATTATCACAAAACACTTCTGAGACTCGACCATTGCTTGCTTCGTAAATCACTTACATACATAAGATTTGATCCAATCCAAGGTGCTTGCTTCTAAACGCTTACAAGATTCATTATCTCGACTGCTTAACGCCGACTTTCGCGCAAATGATGGATATCACTTAGTTGGGCGAATGCAGAGAAATGCAAAGAAAATGGTGTCAGGGAAACCTTTGAGCACATTCTTTGCTTCTATCTGTTTGCTATCACAGGACTTCAGATCGACTAATGACATAGCGCGTTGGAAGACAATTTATACCATGGAACAGTACACTCCAAAAGAACTCAAAAAATCATCGATTTATTGCGGCCATTGTTCCCCGGCCGAATCATATCGAAAAAAGGCGATTATGAGTGGCCACCGAGATCACCCGATTTGACGCCGCCGGACTTTTTTTTATGGGGCTACTTGAAGTCCAACAAGCCAAGGACACTAGCTTAACTCAGAGCCAACATACGCTGCGAAATAAGAGCCATATCGGCCGATACACTGGCAAAAGTGATGGAAAATGCCGAAAAAAGGGCACATTTTGCGGCCAAAGCTAATGGTGGCCATTTACGCAATATCATTTTCAAAAACTAACTAGAAAATTTCTCCTTGGACCAAAATAAATGAATATCGAGATGAAAACAAAAAAAAACATTTTTTTTTCCTCTTTTTTCAAAAACAAAAAATGCTTCCACTTTAAATGGCCTACCCTGTAGAAAGTATAGAAGCTTTCTGACTTCCATAGTTGAAATGGTTCCAAGGTCTTTCAACAAGAGAGTCCCGAGCGATCAGCGATGCTTCTTGCTAAACGACCTTTGAGTACTTTGTTATACTTTGTTTTTACTAGACATTCATTTTAACGCTGCTTGGCATATTAAGGATATTTCTTTGCAATAAACATCATTAAAAAAAAAACAAAGCCAACAATAATACAACAGGAAACTCACAGCAATCGAATCTGATTTCCACTGATTGTTATTACAAAGCCATAAAGTGAAGCAACGTAATTGGAGCTTTTCATATTAAAAATATATATCAACCATAAAACAAGCGCATAAATATGAATACATACGTACATACATATATGTGCATATATTTATACATAAATATATTTATGCTCAAACGAAATGTCTATATGTGTGTCTGTGCGTGTGTGTATGAGTGTTGTTAAACGTCAGCTGTTATTTATTGTTGTTAAAATCCTTGATCGAAAGTGGCTGAGCGCGTCAGAGCCATTCAGCGACGATAATGACTTTGGCCATGATTATGGCATCGATAATTGTGCCGATAATAACTCGTACGTACTTGTACGTATATGGCAACTCATTATTACGCTTAACATGTGCATAATAGCACATGGCGTATTGCATCAATTTGCAAAGTAAATTCATACCGCAAGCAAGATGCGGCATGAAGTTGCCGCAACTTGCAGCGCACAAGCAAATATCCAGTAAATGCATGTAATCCCGTTAAGTAGGCGCGAGTGTATGTGTGTACACGCACATTTATAACTACTTATCACATATATAGAATATATATATTTACTCATTCATATAGCCAGAAAGGCAGACATACATATGTTGATGTTTATGTGAATTTTGGCCACAAATGAGCGCATCACAGCATCGCATTTACATTTGCATTTCAGTTGGATTGGGTTAATTGAATTATAATGTTTCACAACCACGTGCACAACTTTTAAATACAACTACTACAGTCGTATTGCTGGAACTGAAGCGTTTATGTTTGTGCCAATTGCAATGAATGAATGAAGGCTAACGAGTCTTCATTTGCGGCTGATTGCGTGCGAGCCAAACTAATATGCGGTTCAAGAGCGCCTTCCAGCAAGGCAATTTGGCAACTTTCACTTCTATGTTTATAGGTATTGCTTGCCGTATAATTAGCTTTTTAACACATTGAATTAACCAATGATAATACTAAGCAAAAGAAAGCTGTGGGCAGCTAAGATTTTCGTTGATAACAGATTAGATTAGATTTAGTTAGATTTAGATTGTGTTAGCAACCTTCTTATAGAAGCTCACATAAACCCAACCAGATGGCTTCAAGTAGCAACACATTCTGTAGTAAGTAATAGCTTTGAAGGTGCAGCAATCAACAATATTTTCAACTTCCATCGATATTCAATTTTTCTAATAAATTTTAACAAACGATGATAACCATTTCATCACCTCACCTACAGTGACATCCTTCATTAGTTGTAATACGCTAGCAATCAATAACCTTGTTGTTGTTGCACAGTGTTTAGTACTAAACACTGCAATTTCCATACAAATTTTAACTACCTAAATTCCACTGCCACATAGCTGTGAGAAAATTTAAAGCCAACATTGCTGACACTTCAAACATCTAAACGCTATCAATGCCACTGAATTATCGACGCTTCGTCGACGATCGTCTTGAATGCTACATTATTGGCAACGTTATTTCTTACACATCGGCATATCGTCCACATTTTCATATACAATTTTCACTAATAACTTCTACATGCACACTTTTGTTACGACGATAATTCCAATGTAAAGTGTCATGTTGCCTGACATGACTTTTCACACTCAATCCCTGCCATGTGTGAATGTGTGTGTGTGTGTGTGTGTGTGTCTGGCTGAGTGTTATAAAGCAGCAACTACATGCGCATAACAACAACAACAACCACAACAGTCATCAGCTCAACTGCACCAACAGCAGCAGCCGGCGTCGTCAATGCTTATGTCTCAGTATTAGTGTGTGTGTTTGTGTGTGGTAGTGTGCACAAACTTGGCAGTAATTTTATGCAAAATATGCAAAAACAAATACAAAACAAGTGTTGTAACGGCTGATGCCAATCAGTGCGACACCACACTGGCTTTAAGCGACAAATAAACAACAACAAATCTGCAACATCTGTATGTAAATATGTACAGTGGTATGCAGTTGTTGGCAGCCAAGCCAAGCTAGACATATGCGCCTTGCATATGGTAATTATAGACAGGAAAATTATAAGTGAATGAGACATCGTTGAGCATGAAACCAAAAAGTTCAACGTTTTCATGCACAATTAAGATTTAGCTATGGCAAAAAGTTAATGGGCAGTAAAAGGATAACAAGAATTTTGTGTCATAATCTAGAAGGCGATGCGCTTTTGATTAGTATTGAGCGACTTATTGGTTGCCATAAGCATAAAGTCCAACTAGTTTAATTTTTTCCATTTGTAACTTAAGACAAAATACTCGTATTCTCACAAAACGTTTAACAGTCTTCTTCCTCATCACTAGAACTAATAGTTCGACCCTAACTTAACCTCAACTTCAGCATAAACTTTCCATAGGTTAAATACAAAACTAATGCTGGTCATACTTTTTTCCGCAGAGATTCCCACCAACTATATAGTTAATCATATGGTACTTCTATGACGAATGTCCGATTTCAGAAGCCTGCGTCGGATAGTGGCCGTTGATACTTCGACTCTCTTCTGCGACTCTCGCTAGCTTCAGGCTAAGAGATGAAGTGTTATCAAACAATGGGACTATCGCCTAATCCGCTTTGTTCTGAGTGGTTCTTTTCCTGCCACGGAGAGCTCGTCGTCAGCATTTCCGAACTCTTTGAATCGACTGACTCACTTCCTCACAAATGAAACTGATGTTTTTGTGTATTTTGCGACTTGTGGAGGATTCATTTTTGGACCCTTTGGATGGTTTACCAAAAACACAACTTAAATGTTTTTTAAATACAGCACTCATTTTAAATTCTTGCCATTTCCGTGAAAACTTTTATGATGATCTGATATTAAAACCATTGCAAACTTCTACAGTTAAAAGATATGGCCAACACTTATTTTTGAAACGCACTGTAGGTCAAATTTTTTATCGTTTTGTTCGATAACTTGCTGCCATTTGAAAGTAGGATTTGATTACGCTTCTTTAATAAAAACCCTGATCCCTATTGACAAAAAACTAGGACAGTCGATTTTCACAAGTTTCTCTTGCGGCAATTTTTCATTAGAAGCGTAAGTGGTAATCACTTGGAGCCAGTTCCGGAATATAAGGTTGATTTTCATCCATCTCCATTCACAGATCCCGGAGCTTCTGGCGTGTTACTATCGATGTGTGCGAGATCTGGCGTTGTCCTGATGGAACACAATACCTTTCCTATTGACCAAAGTTGGTCGTTTCTGCACGATTTATTTCTTTTATTATTCTGCCCATTGACTAACAGTAGATGCTCAAACTATGTGTATAATTAACCACCAGGGAACACCAGCATATTAAATTGGAAACACTTTGACCTTGAGACTCGAAAATAGACCAATAAAAAAACTGGATAAACAAAAAACTGGGGTGGAAAAAAACTGGAGTAAGAAGATTCAAACTGTTTCGCTAGGTTTATTTTTTTTAAAGTTCGCAAATCTTCTGACATTCACTGACCTCAAGGTCAACGTGGATTTGCCGACTGAAAGTAAAATTCTCCATTTCATTATCAGGTGTACAACTTTGCTTCCGCCGTTTTCCGATAGGTGGCTGTACCGGCTGAGGCTGGTTGAAATACATAGATGGTAATGCCTTTAAAGTGAGTGTGGACAGTGCCTAACGAATTGTCATCGCCGTTTCAGGGACAGTTGTTCTTGTTTTCGTATTATTCACGCTCGAAAATGTCCGTTTATGTGCCCAATTCTCGCCATTCGCGGGAAGTTTTACTTTTCTGTTACAATTCGAAAAAAAAATGCAGCTGAAGCGCATCGAATGCTCTCAGAAACTTACGGTGATGCTGCTCTGAGTGAAAGAACGTGTCGGGAGTGGTTTCAACGTTTTAAAAATATCAAGAGCGACATGACAAAGTTATCCTCCAACACGACAATGCTCGGCCTCACGTCGCAAAAGTGGTCAAAAAGTACCTGGAAACGCTGAAATGGGAAGTCTTGCCCCACCCGCCGTATTCCCCAGATGTCGCCCCTTCTGACTTCCACCTATTCCGTTCGATGGCACACGGCCTGGCAGATCAACACTTTCAATCCTTCGAAGAATTGGAAAAATGGATTGCTTCATGGATAGCGTCAAAAGAGGACTCCTTTTTTCGAGCCGGGATCCGAAAATTGCCGGAAAGATGGGAGAAAGTTGTCGCTAGCGACGGACAATACTTTGAATAATACATCTGTAAGCACTTTTTCGCAATAAAGCTTTTAATTTTGGAAAAAAACGGCGGAAGCAAAGTTGTACACCTGATACATTTGTATATGAATTAAAGAATTTCTTTAGTCCATTTTAATTTTTTTTTTAATACGAGCCAACACGCAGGGGATTCCCCTATATATACGAAGAATTATTCTCGCTTCATTGATTTGGTATCTTTTTATTATTTCAAATACTGATACTCAAACAAATTAGAATTTTTTTACTTCAGTAGAATTGCAGTTTTCGCCTTTTGTAAATAACTTTCGATCCAATAAAGTTAGAGTAAAGGCATTTTGACACGTGATCAAGGAGATCTTGGGTTTTAACTTACTTACTTTTCAAGAAAATTCTATGTGAATTTTCACGGATACAAAGGATTAAAATTTTCAAAGGACCTTTTTCATATCGTTGCTTTACAAATAGATACAAAATCAATTTTATTTAAACTCTTGAGTCTTTCCTTTTCCATTTGATAAATATGTATATGCCATATTCTAACAAATTTCAATATTTTTTATTTTTTTTTAACTTTTTATCCCCTTCAAAACTTTTAAAAGGACAAAGGATGTAGAAATGAAAAACTGAGTACGCAGTATTACTATATTTGGTCTGTAGTTTCACGCACATATGGACTTTTCCCGGTGTAAAAAATGCTGTTGCACGGTGTAATCAACGTGAAAATGCTGACTAGGAAAGCTCCCAAACTATTTCATTATTATATTTTTTATTACAATTTTGTGTAAATCCATGGACGAAAACAAATCAACATAGAAATGGCAACAGAAAGAAACAACCTTTGAAAACTTTCATTACTTCTTTATTTATAAATTTTTGCAAATCTGCTGACATTTGTTGACCTCAAGGCACAAAAAAGGATCAAGAACAATTCTCGAATTATTTCAGTGCTCTGATATACCAATTTTTTCAAATCTCCTGATATTTGTTGACCTCTAAAATGTTTTACTCCACCTTTGCATAAAAAAATATATTACCACAATGGCACAGCAAATCTTTGCACATTTGCTTCCAACACAAGAACGTAAAATTCAAGGTTTGAATAAATTTCCATGGATGGCAATAAAATTGAATATTTCATTGTCAAGTGGCAATTGCAGCAGTCGAAATACGTTGCGCAGCTGTGCTGCAACGTTGAGATAGGTTCTCGTTCTGCGCACTTACATCCTCTCCGTCACTGAAATGCTCCTTTGGCATTAATGCTCGATTGAAATGTAGTGGCTGACGAGCCGTTGCGAGGGATCGAGAGTGTGACAAATGTACGCCTAAGTCGCTGCATGAGCTCTAATCCTCACAACTCTTGTAAGAATTTTGTCGTTTTCATGCACATTTCAATTTTGGGCAAAGCCATGCCAACAACAACAAAAACACAGCCAGCGCACGTACGCACTGGGAACGACGAGTAAATACAGATATTTATGTGCGCAGTGCGGCCAGCAGACCTGAGTGTGGGTTGGCCGAGATTATAGCAACAGCTACGCTATATCATCGGTTCGGTGGCATGAGACTAAACTCATTAGGTAATGTCCTGGGAATTTAAATCCAATTCAATGTGCACGGGTATTACGTCAAGCACACATAAACACAAACACCAACACCAGCACATGCACACATAAGCAAACATGCAAACACACACATCCACTCGTTTATAAATAAGCATGCAAGCAGTCGCATTACCATGTCCCGTCGCCATGTCCACATTTAATCCATTTTCAATTGCTTAATCCACATTTTGACCCTTCCAGCCAACCAACCATTCAAACACTCAATCTCGCACACACACACACACACACTGAGGTGTAGAAATCTTGGCAAATAGCAGCCGTTATCTACGCAAGCGTTGACATGTCAACTTTCGGAGCACTCGGTTTTGGCGTAACATGTGTAAACGACTACACTTTGGCATGCCAAATGCCACATATGTGTGTGTTTATGTGTTTATGTATGTGTGTGTGTTAGTGTGAGTGTGAGTGCGGCCTGACCAGCAGTAATCTCGTGTTACGTATACGTTCGGCCCTAAACAAATAAAAATCCAATTTTGACCCTTTTTTTCGGGCAACGCCACCAAACTCACACACACACACACACAAACATTTCAACGACATTTTAGTATGGCAGTGATTTGAGTTGTGTGTGTGTTTGTGTTTGGGTGCGTGAGTGGGCGCGTGTTGTGCTTTGAAATAAAAAAGTTGTCGCAGTAACGATTTTCAGCTGTGTTGCAAGGTAAAATTGTTTTTGATGGGTTTTTCCCCCTTCGTTCGTTGCTTTTTTCTTGTATCCTTGCATGGCTTTTTTATTTCGTATGCTTAGTGATGTTTTTTTTTGTCATATTTGGGTGAATATGTGGTTTATTTTGGTTCTAAGTGATTGTTTATTAGTAAATAAGTAAAAAGTTTGTGCACTCGATGCGATCGCATTAGGAAAATGTGATAAGTTTTTGACTTAACCCTTTCCGATAAATTTGCGCATTTCTTGAAATAAAAATTTGTTTTTCAAAATACCGATTCTCATTTATTACTAAAATATAAAATGAAAAAAATCAGTAAATTTTGTACGACATTTTGTACATTTTTGTTCATTTGCTGAATTTAATAAAGATGAAGATGTTTCGTACATTGGTCCTGTAAAGGAGTAAAAATTCATGAAATTTTTGTTTATTTTTTTTTTAATTTTTGTGAACAAATCATTGATTATTGTGAACAACAAAAAATACGATTTAATTTTGATTCAAACATATATAAATTACATATATTTAAACAATTAAGTCGCATTTATTCGGCCTTATATAACCATTGTTGTTGTTGCAAAGCCCTTTTCCTCTCAATAAAACACAGAATCAATTAAAATTCATACAGAAAGAGACTGAATGTAGCCCATTTGTATTATCGTAGTGGGAGTGGCATGTCTAACCTTACATAACCTGTGTCTGCCCAGTAAAACAGAAGTAATTCTTACTTTTAATCGAAAATTGCCGAATAATCTAATTTTATTAGTCACGTGGTTTGCAGATGGGCGTGGCATTCAAGCAAACGCAAAAGTTCTCTTACCAAACCCATAACTTAAAAAAATACAAACACAATTTGCAACCTTCGGATTCCATTTGTACGATATATCGTTCAAGACTTTGCAACTTACTTATAACTTTGCAACGATAAGTATATCGCACAATTTTTTTAAAGACTCGGGAGAAATATTTAGTTGCAAAAAATTTTAAATTTAATAAGCTTTGTAAGTCAACTGTGATTCAAACTTTGAAATTGTTTAGATTTTTGCTACCAAAAAATATTATATCTTTAAAAATTCCTACGCAGAATCACAGTCACTTGTTGTTTTTCTAATTCTTGCAAAGAGCTGCTCACAAGACTCACTCATACTGAGTAGCCACCGCTATTATGATTTATATTTCTAAACAGAATGATACAACATAGCTTATTTATTAAAAAGTTAAGTATGTTCGCTCTCAAATAAAAAATCCTACACAAAATTGTACGATATGTCTTAGAACTTTCCGGAAAGGGTTAAGAATGATGTGCATTACTTATTTTTGTGGCATGGGTTATTGATTTCGTTATTATTGGTTGTTACTGGTTGTTACAAGGAAAGGAGTTCCATGTATCAGGTGTACAACTTTGCTTCCGCCGTTTTTTTCCAAAATTAAAAGCTTTATTGCGAAAAAGTGCCGTCCGTCGCTAGCGACAACTTTCTCCCATCTTTCCGGCAATTTTCGGATTCCGGCTCGAAAAAAGGAGTCCTCTTTTGACGCTATCCATGAAGCAATCCATTTTTCCAATTCTTCGAAGGATTGAAAATGTTGATTTGCCAGGCCGTGTGCCATCGAACGGAATAGGTGGAAGTCAGAAGGGGCGACATCTGGGGAATACGGCGGGTGGGGCAAGACTTCCCATTTCAGCGTTTCCAGGTACTTTTTGACCACTTTTGCGACGTGAGGCCGAGCATTGTCGTGTTGGAGGATGACTTTGTCATGTCGCTCTTCCATTTTTAAAACGTTGAAACCACTCCCGACACGTTCTTTCACTCAGAGCAGCATCACCGTAAGTTTCTGAGAGCATTCGATGCGCTTCAGCTGCATTTTTTTTCGAATTGTAACAGAAAAGTAAAACTTCCCGCAAATGGCGAGAATTGGGCACATAAACGGACAGTTTCGAGCGTGAATAATACGAAAACAAGAACAACTGTCACTGAAACGGCGATGACAATTCGTCAGGCACTGTCCACACTCACTTTAAAGGCATTACCATCTATGTATTTCAACCAGCCTCAGCCGGTACAGCCACCTATCGGAAAACGGCGGAAGCAAAGTTGTACACCTGATAATTTTATATTTTTTTAATAAATATTCTCAGCAAAATGGATTTCATCTTTCCGAATCACAGAATTTCCTTTAAAATTGCATTGAATTGTTAGTGCACATGTTTGCATATATCGCTTTAGATGCATATTTTGGCAAATCTATATACTAAGATACATATAATTGTTTGTCCTGACTGACTGACTGATCGATTGACTGACTGATTCAACACCGCTAAAGCTACAAACATGAAATTTGAACTGTAGGTACATTAAAAAAAAACTTCCACAAAGACGTGTTTTTGGAAATTCTGAGTCTAAAGGGCCTAAACATGGGTTAAAGTGTTTTATGAATAAACTTGATTGAAAAATCGCGGGCCCAGCTTGTTTGTTATATATTGAAGTACTAAGGATGAAGAAAATTACTAATCACAAATTTTGTGAGTCATCCTGTGACTACAACTGACTACAAGTCTAAGCGAGTAACATGTGCAACCAGGGTTTTGTTGGTATTCTTTGTGCTCTCAATATTTTTCAAATTTTTTTTTAATATCTTTGATTTTGTTTTTGCTTTGAAGACGCAGTAATTCGAATGTGTTCAATGGGAATTCTTATTTTAAATGTTTGTTTGTGCGTTATGGTTTGTTAGTAAAATTATTGGGTTTACAGGACATTCCTCGTTCGGTAGTGTTCGACTAGAATGAAAGATTGCAAAACTTGGTATATCTCGTTTAACCTGTAGGTGGTGTACTCATCCAAAAAATTCGTCGATACAAAAAACTTACTCAAAATAGACTGAAGATAACATAGGATTTACTGCTCTCCAAATGTGGCCAACATTAATTTAAGGTCGTAGAGAACTCCCTCATAAGAAAATATACAATTTATCAATATGTAGTGCAAATAGGTCCTAAAGATTTGATGAAGATGAAAATGCACGAAGAAGGAAGAATCACCTAGGCCACTTATTTGTTGATCGTCCAGGGGACCCAATATGACCATTTGCAGTCTACTAATCTTTGAAATTGCTTAAATTGAATTAATAAGTGACCACTAGGCTTCGGAAAAGGCTTAAACTGGTTCATGAATAATGAGCAGATTTAACCCGGCATTGGTGTGGTGGGGTATACCATACCCTAGAGGTTGTATTTTTGTAAATAATAAGTAAAGTTCAACCATACACATTTGCTATCCAAAAACGACTTGAGTGTGACCAGATTTCAGCCACACCCCGCTAAATTTCATTGGGGTATGACATACATCACAAAACCAATAAGGTAACTAGTTGTGTAAATGATTTTGAATTCAAATTGATATTTTTGATGGTCTAGTAGTCATCGATTTATTCAAAAATTTCCCGTACGGAATAATAAGAGGCAAATACCAACTGCCCAACTGCTACGAGCAAGAAAAGCTCCCAGTTCAGTATTCGCATTTCGTCGACGTAGAAAACGAATGTCGTATGTTCCATTGAATTTAATAGCACATACGACAATCGTTTTCATCATGTCATATGTTACATATAATATCATTATTTTTCTGTAAATCATTGAGATTATGTGAAGCTGTACCAAAACGTCGTCAGTACGTCAGTGTGTTTGGTTTGTCTGAGAGCAAAAACCTTATACATCTTGCAAAAAATGCGATAATTTTGAGACCCTGTATGTTGGTTGCTACTCTTTCAACGTAGCTTCCAAAAATTTTATGTCACATAACTATATGTATGTCGTTTTTGAAACAGTCTATGGTTTTTGGAAAATTATGTCATGCAATTTTTTTAAACCCCATTTTATGAAGTCAACCTATAAATATCAGTATTTTTCGTTTATTTTTCTTATACATAAATATTTGTTATTTTCTTTTACAAATTGCTTGCACATGAAATTTTTCTGCATTTTCTTACGTAAAATTAAATGAAAAATAATATATAATTGCTATCTTTTATATTTGTGTTGTTTCGTGAGGTTGCTGCTATATGAAGTTTTGGGGTATGTCATACCTCACCACACCAATAACGCCATTTTTTTTTATTTTTTTTTCGATTTGCAAGAAACCTTAATGACGCAAGTGTGTTCCGCCTTGGGTAGCAATTGCTGCCTTCTCGTTAAAATATCAGTGAGGTTGTGCACGTATCAGTGAAATAAATTAAACTCGTATAAAATACATGTTTAGTTATTAACTTAGAGTTACTAACTTTATATGAGCCAAATTAGATAAAAAACACCATATATATATAGATATATATTTATATTTTTCTTCCATAATTGTATGGTCTGTTTACTGCCTTTGCAAGCTATCATCGACACTGACATATGAAGTACTCAAATCACTTTTGAATGACAGTTTTTAACAGCTTCATGAGCTAAAGATTTCATCAAATTCGAACAAATCCACATTCAATATGCATTTCAAATTTGCTTTTCATACTCAACGCTTCACTGCTGTCTTGTCGCTGTTCAAAAGCATATTTGACTTATCAGCTTATTTATTTTTCGTCAGTAAACTGCTAAGAAAACTTTTTCGTTTAAATACGAAATAGAAAATTTTGAACTCGTGTTTTCTAAGCATTTATTAAACTTTTTGGTTGTAGCATAAACCAAGGAAAAAATGGGAATAATGTAAATGTAATGTAAAATGTAATAAAAACATGAGTCGCTCGCACGAGTCGCTCGCGTTGTTTTTATATAAAAATTATAAAAAAATATTTGAAACAAACCGGGTAATTTTAATATCTGTCAGAGCAAATGGCAAAATGAAACCCGTAAAACTCGACATTTTTGAGAAGCACGCAGCCTGCAACATGCGGCAAAGTTTGCCACAGTCGATGTCAATGACGGGGTCGACCCTTTTGCAACATAGCTCGACCAAATGTTTTGGTTTGTTGTTTGCATTGGTCACAGGAGGAGTTGGGTGTGAACATTTCAAACTGGGTGGTGTGAGTGTGCGACAGCTGCTCGATGTGTTGCTGCCATAGCAAATACAATGCACTATGCGCTGGCGTTGGCGCTGACGCTGACGTTGACGTATTTCGTCAGTGTTATTGTGACAACTATTTGTCACATAAATGTCACGTTTGACAGTTATATACCAAAAGGCGACACAGCACATGTATTTGGCTTAGAGCGTTGCACACATATTCCGCTTGGGTCACTCGCTGGGACACAAATCAAAAGGGCGCTGGGTCACAGGGGGCTGGCTGGCAGCTAAAATGAGTCACACACACATCCGAGTGGAGATGTGGGACATGAAATACTCAATACACTGCCGCACCAAAGCGAACACACACACACATATAGACACACTGCCGCCCATGGTTGCGCCATGCTTTTATTTCCGCATTGTGCCACACCCCCACTGGCGATTATGGAGTCAATAAGCGTCAGATAAAAGAAAAAAAATAACGATTATATTGTTGTATTGCGTTGTTGCGTTCACTAGCTGGAAGCAATCGAAAATCGTTTTGTTGTTGTTTCTTTCGTTTTTTAGGCTTAGCTCATAAATATTGAATGAGCATTTACGCTGTGCGGATGTCAGTACCGAAAAATGTTTTATTGCTCACTTTGACACGTTGCGTTCACAATTGACCGTAAAAATCACCCAAAAACAGCGCAGCGTACAATCGAAATCAAAGCAATTTCGCTCAAATAAAACCATTTGCTGGCGCACATAAATTAGGCACTGGCCGCATACCAGACGATTTTGGGGGCACACGCTTTTGGGGATTACATGCAACACTGATTGGTGGTGGTGGGCGGCGCATTTTTATGAGCACTAAAACATTTACGTGCCACACAAAATACACAAACACACTGTAAAACCGAGAGCAATGCGCTGAGCTGCAGCTTTTCTCGGTGGTTGGGTCGTGCCGGTCCACCTGTCGTATACGTAACAACATACATTGTGTATGACACTTGCGGTTTGTTGGTAGTAAAATCTTTTTTTTTTATTGGTGTCTGCTTTAAATTGTTAATAAGAAAACTAGTATACAAGTTTTATACAAGTTTGGGCAGTTGAAAAAAATTATAAAAATGCGTAAATTGCTCAAATTACGCAACGATTGCCAGCGCTCGAAAATCGTAGCTCAAAATTTTAAATTTTTGCCGCGAATTTTGCTCAGCAGCTCACATACGCCTAGTTGGGATACGCTTACAGCGGTTTGGAGTTGTAAAATTGAAATATTCTGTCTGTGGCTGTGCAAAGTTTTTGTCGATTGTAATCTTCAGCAGCGGAATTGCGGCTGAAATCATAAGTGCAAAACGCTGTACGGGTATGTAACTGTATGAGTGTTTGTGTTCATCAGGTTTATCAAGTGTCTACATATATATGTGTGTATGTATGTTCATCAGGTTCATCAAGTGTGTGTGTTGTTATGAATAAAGTTTGTTACTGATATGAGTTGAGGGCAAATTTGTGGCAGCTGTGACAAGTGATGCCACTGTTGTTATTCTCTGTTTCAAGAACAATAAAATTAATATTTATGAAAAATTTTTGGAGCGTATAATTTAACTAAATACATGCGCTCGTATAAGCACAAACTTACTGCTTCCACGTGCCATTCCAAGACTTTCAAGAAAATTCAATTTTCGTTTTTAATATTTGTTATGCAATTTTCCTCTTCCACACCTCCTTTGTCTTCTGTGTTGTTCTTTTGCACTTAAGTGCGGCAAGTTAAGCAACATGTTCAATTCAATTACTCACTTAAGTCAATAATTTAGATTGCAACGTTTGCAATTTGTTACACCTCAATTATGCGAAAACCAGAATCTTAATTCAAGTGTAAAATGCGCAACGTGCGAACCAAATGTGGTGAACCAAACAATGAACAAAATGGACTCAAGTGCACACACGCATAAAATTACGTTTGCTGTGTAAATTTGAATGAATATAGCACACACATACATAAAACTTCAAGTGGTAATGACTACACGAATCGGGTTGTACGCTATAATTCAATTAAAGCAATTTAAAAATATATCTTTTCAAAACTAGCAACAAAACATGGAATTTACTTAAAACTTCAATAACTCACATTGGAGTTTAATTTGACGATATGTAGTCCATAGTGTAGTCCAGTTTTATGCACAACTGAAGGTTTGGTTGCAGGGTTTTAAGTTTGCGTTGAAGCCTATGAGGCAAAAGCTGCGCAGTATTAACAGGTTTATTTCTCTAAAAGTAAAATTGGTGTCATTGCGTATAAACAGTTTAGAGAAAAGGCAGAAAAGGCAATATCGTCTCACTCATCGTTGATGATCGTCTATGAGTATCGTCAAATCTATCGTTTCGTCAATGCTTCAGTATGCAGTACAAGCAACGTAGACGAAACGTTGTGAATTGAATAAACACGGGAACTCTTTGAGTGAAAAATCAGTTGTTTTGGGTTTGATTTTTGTTTTTATTTGAAAAAAAGAGCTTTGTGCAGCGTTCCCATGGACATATTTGCGTTAGATGGAACCTATTAAATTTGCCACTGCTTATCCCAGTAAAGTCAACGGCATTTGTGTGTAAGTGACGTCCCCTGTTGCATTTGCCTCCTTTCTGTAATGCATCATTTTTTTTTGAAACCGGCTAAGTTTGCAAATTTGTCACTTCAATTGGTACATTGGCTCTAGAAGCATTTTGGTAAATTTGCATTTTCTATGATTGTTTTAATCTGCTTCCACTGTGTGGACGGATGACGCCTCGCTGAGCGGCGTACCCGCTCTGGCGAGTTCGTCCACCTCGCAGTTGCCTACGATACCCCTGTATCCTGGCATCCAGAATAATGAGACGTTAGAGCCTCTAGCTGGGATTTTCGTCTAGTCCAAGACCAGCCTAGATGAGATGGTCACCCCACGAACTACTTTGTGGCTGCCTGACTGTCCAAGTATATGTGGAAATCCACTTTGTACGCGTTTCTGCGGATAAGCCATATAGAAGCCTGATAAATAGCCATTACTTTTGTCTGGAAGACACTGCAATGATCAGGAAGGCGGAAGGAAAGGCAAAGCCGCAGTTGATTGCAGAAAATACCACAGTCAATCTTGTTCACCAAGTGATATGTGACCACTAGCAAAACCAACGCCCCCCCTCATTGCAAAGGGAAGCCATTGGGAAAAGGAGATCCAAATTTCATTTCAATATCGTTTTAGTTTCGTCAGCAAAACTTTCGACGATCGAAACATTTGACGATAGACGAAAAGCGAAGGTGATAGCGATGACGAGCATAGCACTCCGTCGTTAGTTGATATGACGATGAACAACATACGAAAGTAGACTTATCGTCATTTTTTCAGACGATGACGATATTCAGCATAAGGACGAATGTTCCTTCCTTCTGAGAGATTTACTTCGGTTTTTTAGTTTGTGGTTATTACTAAGAGGAAGGCTCCCTTTAGTAGGTAGAAGATATTTAAGTCGAGAAATACATTTCTTCGAAAGCTGCTTAATTTGTGAGTCAACTTCAATAATGATCACAGCGACATCAGTATCAGCAATACAAAACAAAAACAATTGGCATTGTGGTTGATACAAAAACTGAACTACACCAAAGCAATAGGAAGCTCTAGCTACGCCAGTTGCCGAGTTGAGCTAGCAAAGTTTGTGTTTGTTGCAATTGAACCAAAGTGAGTCACAGTATTTTGTTTTGAACCAAACAATAAACAATAGTTAGCGCAATCGACTACGATTGTTTGTTGTAATTAAGACAGCGCGAGTCAGCGAAGTGAAGTGAGCCAAAGTAAGCCACATTGATGTTGCTGTGAGTTAAACCTGGTTTGAGCTGAGCATCCTTGAGATATGCAACTCATCATAAATATTATTCATACGACCCATTGCTCTGTGTGTGTTGTAATTAAACCCAAATGACTCACAGTCATGTTGTTGCGAACCATCAAAGCAGGAGTTGGCGAAGTGTTTGTTGCAATTGAGCCAGCAAAAGCCAACGCGGATCAACGGCTGCTATGCCTTCAGAATTTGAAATATGCTCTGTGCAGTTATTAGGACAGGCAGACCTAGTATTTACTGAAATTCAGCTAAGGAAAGCTTTGTGGTAATATTGTAAGTCAAGCAAGGTTCGAGAAAGACGTTGATGCTTACTTTTGGAATTAAATATTACTCATACGCCCAAATGAGCTGGAGTCGTTATATTACACCGTGCGACAAAAATCAAAAAATTTCAAAACACACGAATAATCTATATACTTGCAAAACTAAGGGGCCAAATGCGCTAAAACTGCGTTTTTAGTTTTTTTCTCTGACGTCAGGACTTTGTAATTTCAAGGACATGCTTATTTCAAAAAATTATTTTAAAAATTGAGCGTATTGAAGAATAATAATATGGGTATCAAATTAAAGAGAAAAATCCTTAGAATCTTTGAAAATTTAATGTTTTGGTGAAAAAGGACAAAGAGGTATTGAAAATGTCCTTTTAAAACTTTATCATTGAATATCCTTGGAAATTTCCAATACTTTTTTTTGAAAAAAATATATCTTGAAGACTAATATGAACACTAACACATCCTTGAATTTGGTCCTTTTAACTCTATTAGTTTAATATAGAAAAAATTTAATACCTCTCTCTAATGAATAATTGCAAGAACAATTGTATTTATAGAACCATTTGTGCACTTAAAAATTACAAATTGACCATATGATCAATATGGTCTATTATATCTAAATATGGTCTATAAATATGGTCAACTATTGAGGCCTTCTATGTGCAAAAATTTCGTAGCCAACTTCATGCTTCAATGTATCAAAATCATTATTTCATTAATTATTCAATTTCCGGTTTGCACCAACTCACCATCGTCCGCTTCCGACTGTAGCGTGTAGCTCTTAGTGATTTTTGTCAACAGCACAAGTAGAAATGACAATTTAATTTTCGCTTTTCCTTCGCACATCCGTTTCCTCGGCGAACATATCACACACTCACACATCGCTACCTGAATTCAGTAACGCAAATTAACTTCAGCCGCAACAGCAGCAGCCGCAGCAGCAACAACAAGCTGCAGCCCGAATTCTTTTTCAAGTGCTGCCACCATTTGGCATCTATCAGTTGTCGCTACCATCGTCAGCCAGCTTTGCGTGCGTGTTAAAAGTTCACCAGCTGGCGCTGTGAACTTTTGTATTTGTTGTGCCACACACACACACACACATTGGGCTGGCAAGTGGCCCATACACGATTTGGTATTTGACAGCTTTAGGATGCTTTGTTTTTTGCCAGCAAAATGGCAAACGAAAACAACAACAACAACAACAGCAACAAAGCGGCACACAGAAAACGACTTGAACTTGAATTGTGTGTGCGCATTGTGTGGTTAGCACGCAGTCGACAAACGTGAAACGTGAACTTGCCACCAGCAGCTTGGCGCAACAGCGCAAACACAGAGCAAAGCAAGTTTAACATCGAGACAAATGTTTCGGCGGCGCAAATGTCACATCATTCAGGGCCTGGTTTTCTACACGCACCACTTCACATTACATTATATTAACAGCAGCAGCAGCAACCATAACGACGCAAGCAGGCAGTAACAACACTACATACAACAATAACAATGCCAGCAAACTTTCATTCGATAATTGAAAACGTGCTGAAAGCTGACAACGGCGACACATTTCGCTGCAGAATGTTTGTTGCCAATTTTCACTTTCGCTTTGCTTGATTCATGCGGAGTTTGTTGTTGTTTGTTGGTTGTTGTTGTTGGTAGCAGTGATAAGGAGGTGTTGGTGTAGGTGTGATCATCGTCGGCTGATAATTTGTTTAAATTAATTTGCGGTTAGAGCTCCGACTCCGACTGTCTGACAGCCTAATGCAGGCTGCAAGTGAAAAGGGATGCGGGTGGTGTTAAGTTACCGCGAGCTGTCAACATTGTTGAGCTGTTAACATTTTTGAGGAGGATGTGTTAATGTGGCTGCGGAGAAGTGGCTGCCACGTGTTTACTTAACTATGTATGCGGGAATGTGTGTGTGTGTGTATGGTAGGGCAACAGTGCTTTATTTCAATTACTTCGATATTACTAATGTGAGAGAAGCGAAGACAACAAACACTATACTACAATGTCATAATCGTGTGTGTGTAGTAATTTCAGAAATTGAGAAATTTCAATTTTTTATTAATTTTTTTATTTATTTATTTATTTTAGAATTTTTAAAATTTTTAATATGTTTTTTAATAAAATTTAACTTGAATATCATTACAGTTACTCGCGAGGTCCTGAAAATCCATGCATGTAATGTTACTCATACGCCCCATCGAACTCTTCAAAATCCATTTGTACATTTTTTTGGTAGTGGAAGTTATGTGATCTTTATATGACCTTGTATGACCTTAAATATTGTTTAGTAGAACTTGAAAGTTTACTCATAAGAATAACGAAACAATGTTACTCATACGCCCCATGCAACTTTAATATTTTTAAACTTTTGGAAAGCCATTCAAAAAATGTTTTGGTGTGAGTGAAATATGAGACGTTTGAAATGACCTTTTATGACCTTAAATATCATTCAGTTGAACATTAAAATTTATTTATAAGAAAAATTTGAAAATTTAACTCATACGCCTCATGCAACTTTAACATTTTTAAACTCATGAAAACCCAATCAAAAGAGGTTTTGGTGTTAGTGAAATATAAGACGTGTGGAAACCTCGCATTGAACCCGCTGTTTCTAATTGTTTTTATGCATTTCTTTCTTTTTAAACACTTGGAAACCCATTCCAAATATATTTTGATGTGGGTGAAATATGAGACGTGTTGAAGCCTCGCATTGTGTCCATTGTTTCTATTTGTGTTAATTATTTCTTTCTTCAGTTCTTTTTAAATGAAAAGATCAAATGTTGCTCATACGCTCCATTTAATTTAAAAATTAAGTGCACTTTAAATAATTTTTTAGTTAAAATTCTAAGCATTTTTGCGTAACTATTTACATAGTCACATAGCAACAAACATCAACAAACGCTTTATCAAAGTTTCATTCAAATTTGACTCAGCTGAGTAATCAGTTGAATCGCGAGTCTGAGCAACGCGCGACCTCTTCTATGGAATCAGCACAAAATATTAAAACAAACAAGTTTTTCTTACATTAGCTGCGCTCTTAGTTGGAAGTAAAATTACCCATGAAAATCTTCTGACTTGCTATTAGTACTATTAGTAGTCATAAAGAATTTTAAGTTCTTTCTATTCATCTTTAAACTCATAACCACAAACCAGCCGAATCCATTGCAGAATCCTACAATTTGTCTCACAATCCTTTCAGTCATATTTGTATGAATGAAACAACATCTTTCTCTCTCTGTACAGTGAAATTTTTATTTCATTTAAGAGCACAGAAATTGTCTTAACCCACTGTTAACGCTGCGCATTTATTTGTCTACCATAAACTTTTACAAAGAATGTTTACTTTTTGAACTTTGTGCCATCGTATTTACCTTTCAACCCTCGCAGCACAGCTGTATTCGCACACAATACAAATACAAAAAAAAAGAAGTGCTTTTGGTCCATTGTTGACACATCAAGTTGCGTTTAATAATTTTTCTTGATCTTTCTTTGCAGTCGACACTGTCACGCGTTCCTTGTGCATTGCACAGCTAATTAAGTAAATGTAATTAATGTTTGACTTAACTGCACAATCCAATTTTGCCCACTGTCAAAGTTTCGCACTAAACTCAACAAGCGTAGCGCAACAATTTTGCGATTTGATAAGATTAATCTTAATTTTGCTCAAGCACGCTTTGACAGCGTATTTTTCTGCTATTTTTAACTCGTGACTCTCGTCTTAGAGTTTGCGTTGCCAACGTTACCGTCACGACAGCGTCGAGCGGTAGCCGTAAAGACGGCAAGTAAGAGTGGCTAAAAGGAGACAACACAAGTGTCCATTACGGTAAATATTATTTCACAGACAAGTGCACCAAGTTAGAAGAGTTGGCTGGCTCAGCTTTGAAAAGTAAGCAAACGCAAAGACAGCACCGAAAGCTCTTTAAATAATTTAATCCTTCAGTTTTCATTACTCTGGTGATTGTTTATTTAGAAAATGAATTAGAAAGTTTATTAAGAAATTTGAACAAATTTTCGAGCTAGTTTTGGTAGTTTTTCCAGGATGTGAAATGAAATTGAGATAATAATAGTAATGTAGAAAATGATGAAGAATTATAGAAATAGCACAAAATAATAAAATAATGTACGAAAGTCTGAAAAATCAATGCGAGAGAATTTTTAAGTATTTTGTAGTAATTTAAAATTTCAGTAAGAAGTTTGGATTGTTTTCACTAAAAATAATAATTTTTTTATTTTAAAAATTCTTTTGAACTGAAAACTTTTAAACATGAAAACTTTTAAATATGATGTATGCTCGAATAAATTCCATTGCAAGGCCTTTTGAGGATTTTTTCCATTCGTAAAAGAGCCTAAGAAGTTTGCGTAGAGCCAAAGTCACAATACTCTCTTAGAGTCTATGTGTACTAAAAATTTGTTGCCACTTGAAATATTTATTTCGACCAAACTTTTAACCAAAACCGACCCCAACCGGCCAAAGTAAAAATTTTAAATTCATTTTTAAATTACAATTATATTTTTTTTAATAAATTTTTTGTACTACTGAAGAGATATTCACATCACAAAACAGACCGAAATTAGTTTAAGCGGACCAGCGGACCAAAGAAAAAAATTCTGACCAATTTTGGTCCGAAAAGACCAAAAGCGGCAACTCTCTTATTGTTATAAATTTACTGTTTTCTAGCGGCTATAACAAGCCATAGACTACGGGCTACCGGCCAATGGTCGGAGTCTAACATGGGTCATGCTAGGATACTTGTCCTCTTAAAGGAGTTCGAGGAACTGGATTCTTCACCCCCCAATTCCAATTTAACACAAAGGAACAACTGGGAGAAAAGCTCAGCACCCTTAATAGGGAACTCGTACCAGATCTACACCGACGGCTCCAAGATAAACGGAGCTGTTGGTGGAGGCGTCTTCTCAGACTCACTTAGTATAAATTACTCCTTTAGACTGCCGGACCACTGTAGCGTTTTCCAAGCAGAGGTTTCAGCCATTGAAGCTGCCCTGAAGTGGATCAAAGAGGGCAGTGTCTCTAGGCGTGATATTAGAATTCTCTCTGACAGCCAAGCGACTATCAGGGCCCTAGGGTCTCATGTTCTGACTTCCAAAACAGCGATCAGCTGCCGCAAATCTCTTGATAAGATGGCTGAGCAGCTTAAAATCCACCTCATATGGGTGCTCGGTCACAGAGACGAACTGGCTAGACAAGGAGCGACAAAGGAGCTATCCTTGGAGCTCGCCGGCTTAGGTATTTCATTGAGTACTTGCAAGCTGGTGATAGAGGAAACGATGACAAAAGCCGCTAACAGTGCATGGGCGGCCTCAGAGACAGGCAAGACAGCGCAACAGAATTGGCCTAAACTGGACTGGAAGTGCACCAAAAGTCTGCTAAACCACAATAGGGGCACGCTCAGGGTTGTTGTCGGAATCATCACTGGTCACTGCATCCTTGGCAGCCATGCTATTAGGTTAGGGCTGGGCCACCTGGCCAACGACTTCTGCAGAAGCTGCAGAGACATAGAGGAAGAAGAAACAATTCTCCACTTACTCTGTACTTGTCCCGCTCTTTGCAGGAAACGGAAAAAACATGTAGGGTTTTACCATACAGCCAACCTCGCGGACTTATCGGAGGTTGACACCAAGGGCCTTCTACGCTTCATTACCTGTTCGGGCTGGTTTGAGACATCTTAACAAAAAAAGGGGTTGGAGATCCTGTGGTACCACAATGGGCCTGGTTTGGCCTAATTGAGCTCTCATATGAGAGCTGCCACCACCACCTACCTACCTACTGTTTTCTAAGTATGAAAATTGATGATACTAAACTCAAAAATACATCATCAGTGCATATCATCAAATTTGTTTTTATGACAAAATAATGTAAACTGTTAGAGAAAAACAATGCCTATACGTTACGAGCTATGAAAATTGAAATTAATTACTCAACACTTTAGACGTAACTCATACGCCCACGTGGCCCACAAGCATCTACTAAACTAAACACTTTATTTCAACTTATTTTATGACGCATATAAAGTTACAAATAACAGAATAATTCTGTGTTTTTACGATATGCTATAAGCAGTGTTGTTGTTCGTACATACATGTAAGACATTTATTGTTGTGCGCACTTGTGCAAAGTGTCAAGCAATTTCGTTTAACTGATTACATTTGAAATGCGCTTTTAAAATGCAACAATAACAACAACTGCCGGCACTACTCACCGACAAGAATGCAAGAAGACACACTTGTAACAAAAACATGCGCATATGTTACACATTTATAACTGCGAGTGTGTGTTTGTGTTTGTGCGTGTGTGCAACAGGCAGTCTTACTTAAGTGTCTAACATCACTTTGTCTGTTGACTCGCGCAGTTTTATAATGTCGTCTTCGTCGTCTCAATGCTTTTTATGCTTAGCTACTGCTCGTAAAATGCTGTGTCAGCCAGCCTGTGTGACTTTGTTGCTTTGTGTTGATTTTTATTGTTGTTGTTGTTACTTTTATACACTTTCACCTTGCCATTTGTCGCCTAATGTACTCACGTTGTTGGTGAGTTTTTAAGCCGTTTTAGTGGCTTTTGTTTTTGGCTTTCAATGCTAAGAAACACACACACACACACACACTTGCATATGCTTACATGTAAACACACATCAATATATGTTTAAGCAAATATTTTATGTACTTGTATGCTTGTATGCCTTATATAGTAGATATATACGTACACATGCAGACATATCGTTCACGTTATGTTTTTGCAGCATTCAAGGATTTCCCTGCTTCAGCTTAACAAATTAGCTTATGATAACAGACGTTAGTCATTTAATTATGCATAGAAATGTACAGAGGTACACACGTACATGTGGCGGCTGCTGTGCTATATACACATTTGTACATATGTGGGCAGCCAGTCATTAAGTGGCTGTGACAAAAAGCTGCAATGCATTGTTTTTAATGTTTTTATTGGCGACCTGAATGATGTTTTTTTGTGCTTCGCTGGAAACAGTTGTTCATTAGAATACAACAGTCACAAAACAAAAAAACAAAACGTTTAATTACACGACTGCCAAATGCGTGTAGTAATAAAGTGATTAAAGAGATTTGAGTGCACACGGGCGTATGAGTGATGTATAATTTTTAATTGTAATGCAGCACTTTTTGTTTGCTAACAGCCAACAGCTAACTTTAAGCGGCATTTAACGCAAAGTTTCATGCGGCTTAAAATTGTTGTTGTTGTTGTTGTTGTAAACCGAATGTACGCGGAAATTTGTAAAGAGCTATTTTAAAATCTTAATTAAAATTTATGTTAAAACTTGCCACGATTGCCACATGCAATCATATGCGACAACTAGCTGCACAGACATACATACACACATATACAAAAACTCAAAAACACACACACATACATACATAACATATATGAAGTAGTGAACGTTCCTGCAGTCGTTGCTCTGCGTTTTCAACGTTGATGGGGTTATGTTTAATAAATGAGCAGTCGCGTTGGCAGCAGCTGAGCGGCAACGGTGACGGTAACTGCAACACAACATGGAAGACACACACATGCGACACGGTCGTTGTACATGCGCCAACGTGCGTTCAACTGAAGCAAAGTGAAATAGTGAAATTCGTCGTACGCTAACAAGCGTTCGCCTGGCCTTGTCGCGCTCTATGACAAACTTTCACGTAACTAATGGGCTTAACACACCCACACACACACACACACAGGTAGTTGCATATATATAGATGTATATTCTGGCTGTATATAGCACACTCGTATGTCACAAATCTGAGCACTTATTAAGCCGAAAGGTAAAATGTCTACAAATTTTGAGCTGCTGTCGTGCGCATTTTATGTGGAACAGCGCACACTACTGTCAATTATGTATGTCTGTGTGTGTGTGTGTGGGTATGTATATTTTCTAGTTGTATTTCTTGTTGCGTTGTGGCGTTTAAGCGCTTTATTTTTGTGTAGGTTTTTTTAATTTTTCTGCACCCAGTAAGCTAAATTTTCACTGTTGCCCGCAGCAACACGGGGTCGCAAATTAAATGGCTAGGCGGAAGTAATGATCGTTGGTAGACAAAAATGGAGCAGCACATATGGCAACTATATTATCTTTTTACACAGATAAAATGTAGTTTAGTGTGGAATGTGATATACTGGAGCATTTAAATGGAACAGCAGGAGATAAGGGAAAGACTCAGGTAAAAGTGAATGGAATGAGTATCGACTGAAGGAGCGATAAATGGCTTTTTGAATTGAATAGATCAGTAGAACGTTAAGCTGGTGGATAGGATGTGGCGAATAGCTGCCGCAAGGTGGAGCCCTCTGAGGTCATCAAGACATATTGCAATACCACAGCCAATTGAACTTAAGTCTACTAACTCATTGAGCCATTTCATTTCATCATTTCATTTTTATTGTAAATTAATTAGGCTAATATAATTCAAAGATTACAGACTAATAATGAACAAACTGAAGAATAAACTTAATAGTAACACAAAAGCAATCTTTGAACAAGTTTGAGTATCTCGCAAAGCTTAGTAGACTCTGAATGGTCCTATCGGCTAGATTCCTTCGACTGTTGAAGAGAAAAGTTGCCTTGGTGAGTCTTTCTGTTTCTAGATAATCCGAGACAAGGCGAAGAAGGTAAAGTGGATTTTTTTTTTGCCAAAAAAGATTCATTGTAAAGTTGTAAAGTTTTTGCTTTGATGATCGAAACCATCTTTGAGGACAAATTTTAGGATATATAATTTTTAATATTAATTAAGAAAAGATCATTTTAGAGCCTTACTTACTTAACTGGCAATAACAACCCATTACCGGAATACAGCTGAGGTAAAGAGAAGTATCAAATTTTGATATCCTCAACCAATAAAATAAGAAGGACGAAATTGAAGGTGTGGAAGTGTGCATATTACTCATCAAGATATAGTTTTGAAAATTTCAGGAGGATTTCAGGATATTCAGGGATAAATTTTTTAAAGGACATTTTCAATATCTCTTCGTCCTTTTTCGCATTAAATATTCTAAGATTCTAAGGATTTGTTTCTTTCATTTGATACCCATATTGTTATTCTACAATGCACTCAATTTTTAAAAAACATTTCTAAAATAAACATGTCCTTGAAATTTCAAAGTCCTTTAAAAAAAACTCTAACATCAGAGAAAAAAATAAAAACGCAGTTCTCCTACACTTTGCTCCTACTTTTGCATGTATATAGCTTTCTTCATATGTTTTGAAATTTATTGGTTTTTGTCCCACGATGTAATAGGATGTCTTCTACTCGGTTCTTTCAACGAAGACACGGTCTCCTTTTCGCCGTTGATCCGCAGCTATCGCGTAGAACACCTTTTTTGCCGAAGCTTCGTTGTTCATATCATTCATTCATTCATTCATTCACCAAGCAACCATGATTAAGTGAAGCTTGCCACACTCTTTTTTCTCTCATCACAATGGGTTGCAAGAGCTTTGAATTTCCGAAAGTAAGGAAGAAGGCTGGGTTGTGAACCATTACTGTTTTTTCATTCCCTAATTGACATATCGCCAATCTTTCAACTGTTAAGTTTGTCTTTTGATATGACTCTGCTTTTGTGGTTACATCGATGTGAAAACACGTATTGCTTGTGGCAGCTATAGACACCGTGTTTGAAAATCGACTGTGAAAACGTTTTGCTTTTTTTTTAAGTGTTATCCAAGTGACTGATATCATTGCAAAATGTTAAGTGTAATATATGTTTATTTAGGGATTGATTCTACTTTACGATCCAATATTTGTTTATATTGAAATATGATTGGAAGTGTCGTTGTTTTAAAAGTTTACAAAGTGGCATCGTGGTTGGGCTGTGAACCACTGTGGCGGCTGGGTTATGAACCACCTGTTTTTCGTACTACATTTGTAATTGCATAGTCAAATATCGCCGGATATATTAAATCAAAGTAATTTTATGTAATTTGACGCGATTTGTGGTGAGTTCACTTGAAGTGGAACAACGTGAGAACGCGTTCGTATTTCACATGCAAACATTGCGACACCGATTATGATGAAAATGAAAAAAATTGAAAACTTGCATTCATTGCGATTTAGCCTAAGTGGCGTAATTAAAAAGATTCTCAAGTTATTTAAAAATTATGGGTGTTTTACTTAGTATTTCCCGACTTTAGTTGGGATTTGCCAGATGGTTTACAACCCAGCCACTTTTTTGGAAAAGCAAAAAATTACGTCCTTAGAAAATTGGACGTAGAGAGTTAGATTTTAATCAAAACGGTAATCTGTCTTCATAAAAAGTTGCGTCGATTTTTCAATATCTTTATTCTGTGAAAAGTTAGAGGAAAAAAACCAAACCCTGTTTACAACCCAGCCCTCTCCCTTACTAGTTGAGTGATCGGCTAGCTGCCTCTGTAACCTAATCTAAGAGTGTCGAGATTCATTAGATTATTTAATTGAAGGAATTATCCGCAAAAACTATCACAATGTTCTCAATTGGAGCAGGCAAGTTTTAAGAAAGATTAGTGATTAATGTGATTGATCTCAGCAGCGATATTAAAAGAAAGATCCACAGATCGTAGACCTCAAAAACTGGAAATAGTAATTATACCATTGCTACTATTAAATAGCAAAAACATTGATGAACACGCGGAGTTGACTGCAGAAACCAATTTTGTTTGTTAAATGTAGTTTCGTAGAGCACACAGCATGAGTTTTTTTTTTAGGTAATGATAGGTAAATTTATGAAAGAGAAATGGTCATTGAAATGAATAGCACAGCTATCAAAATATCGATTCTTAATAGACCATTTAATTTTTTTTATTTTTTTATTTTTGTTATTTGATCAAACGCGTAGTGGATTAACCCTATTAATGCGATGCATTGCATTGGTTCATGAAGCATATATTAGTTAAGAGAATTGATACTATTGGCAGTAAAATATTTCGTTATTGCAATAGATGCATGAAATTAAGAAAGTGTTTTTTAACATGTTCAAAGCGTCTTATAACACACTTCCTTACAGTTTGGGAATTTTAAGCTACTTTATCGATTTTAAGGTTCGTCAATGAAAATAATATAAAAGTATGTTTCTCAACAAATTGCCTTCTCTTTTTCTACGAACCAACTCAATCTCATCTCTGTGCAAATGTTGAGCTTTGAACCTTGTTGCCTTTTGTTTATAAAATTGCAACCATTGAACGATGGCCAACAAACCACAAAAATTGTGTTATTGTTATAAAAAGACAAATTTCATCCATGTGCATTGTGATCAAATTGAACATAACGTATGCATTCTGATGACAAACAACAATAAAAAACCAATTCTCCAAAAAGCGAATAACGCATGCAGCGAGAACACCAGCCAAGCATTTGTTAGCCGATTGCACAAAGACGAGCAGTTTGTGGTTTTTGAGCAAAGCTAAACAAAGCAAAAACTGATTTGCCATAAAAAAAGAATAGAACGTGTTTAGCCACACGGTGCTCCGTTCCGCGTATATTGGACATTTTTAATATCACCTGCCATGGCAATGACTGCGCTTCAAGTGCGCTTGCACTTTGTGTTTGTATGAATGAGTGATGCAGATGTGGTTGTTTTTTCTTTTTTTTTAGAAATCAAAAACATCAAAAGCTAAACCTCCGTCAGAGTGGGACTTTATCATCACAAAAACCTCCATTTCCTCGTCATTTGGCCCACCCGGTGGTGCGGCCACGCATTTGTTCTACAAGTTGACTGCGAAATTTCACCTCTTGCTGTTTGTTCTTCAACTGGTAGTTTTGCATATTTTGGTGCGATTTTTATGTATGTTTCTGTGTGCTTGTATGTGTGTGTGTTTGCCCAACTGAAGTATACATACATATAGAAAAAAAAAGATTTGCCTTAGCTCGTTGTGGCATATTTGCAATCCAATCGTGCGGCGCTCAGCGTGCAGCAACATTTCAAATGCAAACATTTCTATGCAAAGTAAAAAATGCAAAATATGAAATAAAAGCCAGCTGGCAAACACACCCACACCTATGTACATATAAGACGTAACACAAAAAAACAAAAATAAAAAAAAGAAATAAAAAAGCCAACAAATAGCAATTGAAAAATCAAGAACGCACTCGGTTAAGGTTTTCATTTTTTAGTGTTTTTTCAAATTGCTATTTTAAAGCAAATCAAATTTAATGTCACAGTCGAACGTGGTGTATGTGTGCATGGTATTGTTATTTTATTTTATTTTTTATTTAGTAATTTTATTTTTTAGTAGGTATATTTGTATGTCTCTGCGCTTATATTTCGTTATGCGTTTTGTGGCAAAAGTTGCGAATGTTATTTTTATTGCGGTGTTTATGCGTGTGCTGAAGATTTAATTTTGTTAGTCAACAAAATCATAAGTGCACATACACACACACATACACATAGATATGTAGACATAAAAATAAACATTCAGCTGCATGCCGAGCATAACAAAATAACTGACGTACGTATGGCAATTTGAAAATTTCTGTGGTTGGCAATGCGTTCAACCAAAGATTTCAGTGCAGTTTTGGTTGATTGTTGTCATATTTGGGAGCAGTTATTATTATTGTAAATTTTTTGAGAGCAAATATTTGGATTTTTAGTTGTAATGAAAATTTTACAGTATTAAATATAAAGAGATTTTATATCTATAAATGGGTTAAACAAATTTGAAAGAAATGTATAAATTTATTAGAAAGGAGTATTTCTAAAAATTAAGTTTAATGAGTTGAGAGGGTCTAACGTATCGTTATTTGTTTTTAAATAAAAATTGTTCAACCTTTAACACTACAATGCCCAAGGTAGTAATTTTGACTACATTGAGGTATTTTGTTATAAATAACTTTTATTGCATCGCTTTCTGAAAAAATATCTTATGTGAATTCTACTAATCTTTAAAGCTAAATGAAGTAAATCAATTTAAAATATTGTAAACAAATTTTTTACCCCAATTTTTCAACATTTACTTTAAAAGCCCAAAAGGAGTCATTTTGACTACCTATACACAATTTTCAGCAAATCTTACCGATAAATAGACAAATATGCAGCTTCAATTGCGAAGTATGAAAATTTGAAATAAATGCAAATATTTAAAAAAAATATCATAGTAGGTTGTGAAAAATTCCAAGTTTTTCTATCCAAACACTCACTTACTCACGAAATTAATTTACAAATTCCAAATTGCATTCCATTTTATCCCATTTATGTGTAAAGTACACCATTAATGGTTAATGGTTTCGACAATACATTTTAATTTTTGCTTTGTAGAAACCCAAAAGTTGGCAACGTCACAAATCCGATCGTATGGGGGACTCCATCTAGTGGAGAATTTCTGTTTCTTAATTAATTTTGTATTTTTTGTACTCAAGAATGTTGAAGATCGCTGAATAAATCATTGAAATCGGTTTAGTAGTTTCCGAGATACGATGTTTTCTCGCTTACTTAACTACTACACTTACAAGTGGGAGCCAATTGCATAGAAAATGGCCAATTTTGTATGGCAGCCCCCTTAAGACTTGGAGTGAGCGGGTAGGTATGTTTGGGGAAAACATTCGGAAGGGAAAATAAATTGGTGCTGGTCATACATTTCACATGTCTGGGAGGCAACCTGGAAGCAGTGGGAGCCTATTTTATAAAAACGACCATTTTGTATGGGAGCCCCATCAAGGGTTGGAGATAGGGTGTAAATATGTTTGAAAGAAATGTTCAGTAAGGAAAACTAGTGGGGGTCAGTCATAGATTTTAACCCTCTAAGAGCAACTTCTGACCAGCTTCAATAAAGTGGGTTAGGCAAGCAAATGCAAGGAAGAAAGTTCTTAAGAGTTCAGACCCGCAAGGTATCTGCTTGTTGCAAAAATTTTTGGTGGAAGAAACTCTTTCAAATGACATTAAGCCAAAAAGTTGTATATGAAAACCTTCTAAAATTAAATCCTGTGATCAGTGAGCAACGACTTAATGTGGCCTCGATAGTGCAGCGAATAGCACACTGGCTTCTCACGCAAGAGGCCCTAGTTTCGATTTCTTACTCGGACTGGTGAAACACTCGTCTGCTTCTATTGCTACAAATTTCAAATAGATGGAATTTTTAGTAATTCTTAGAATTTTTAAATCGCTGAATAGGAGCATAAAATTTACTTCAACACTTCCTTGACACAATTTTTTTTCATTTCCTGCATTCATCTGACTTGGCTCATCTTTTGCGAGCGATCCGCTGATAAAAAGTGCGCGGTTAGTATGAAAACGATGGCTCTGCAGTCTTCGAATTCTCGAACGAGTCTGGTATGTGTTTTATTGAGTTCGTCTTCGTCTTTCGTCTCAGACTGTCAGTTAGATTCTTTTTGAATGCCTTTTGAGGCATCCGATCAAATCTTATTTGTTTAACAGACAGGTGAGTTCCAATTTTATCAACAGCATTTGCTGTCTCATTCCTCTCAATGCCTGTTTGACTCAACAGTTTTTCTTTTGAAGATAATTTAGAAAGTTTCGAAGAAATTTTTAAAAAATTTTTGTCAAATTTTGATCAATTCTTGCTAGTTTGTTGACTTAAACTTTAAAAAAATTATTGTAATCCCATAAAAAAAGTTAAATCAATACAATTGAAAAAAAATTAATGGAATAAATAAAATAAAAAATAAATAAAAAAATAAAATTAATTAATAAACCATAAAATAAAAAAAATTTATAAAATAAATACAAATAAATTAGTAAAATAAAATAAAATAAAATAAAATAAAATAAAATAAAATAAAATAAAATAAAATAAAATAAAATAAAATAAAATAAAATAAAATAAAATAAAATAAAATAAAATAAAATAAAATAAAATAAAATAAAATAAAGTAAAATAAAGTAAAATAAAGTAAAATGAAATAAAATAAAATAAAATAAAATAAAATAAAATAAAATAAAATAAAATAAAATAAAATAAAATAAAATAAAATAAAATAAAATAAAATAAAATAAAGTAAAATAAAGTAAAATGAAATAAAATAAAATAAAAGTAATAAAAAATAAAAACCATAAATTTTAACAATTTTGATGCCTTTTTAACCCTTCTGTCAATACGAAGGTACCTGGGTACCTTTTACATTTTTTAAGTAAAAATATTCTACTTTCGGCCAAGGAACGTTATGCTGATATTTTTAGTATCTTCCGAGAAATCAATTTACTACCTATTAGATAACTTATATAGAAAGAAAACTTTTTCTGTATAACTTTTAGAACCAATTTTTGAACACTACCCCTTTGTTCTATACGAAGGTACCCGGGTACCTTCATACAAAATACAGTAAAACAATACAGTTTCAACGTGAAATTACTCATTCATATTCAAGTGGACCAAATTTTAAATTTGAAATCAAAGTTGTCTTCGAAGATAAGTTAAACTTAGGACATCCGATCGAAGTCATCGACTTCAGATGCGTGTTACTTCAAGATGTTTTACCCTTTGAAAGGAGAAGTTTACTCTGAAAAACTAAGTAAGCAATATTCAACGTATGTAAGACTCAAGTAGGCGCAAAAATATTACAAATTTTTATTCAAAGCTCTAAACTTTACGTCCACTATGCTGCAGCGGAAAACGTTTTTACCTCTGAGGCACTCCTCGACACCTAAAGTCATCGATATTCGGCGAGAAAAACTTTGAAGTTGTACTTTCTGAAGAGCAATGAAGCTGGGAGGTTCTTTCAACTATGCACCACGACAAAGCAATGCCAGCGGACAACCCGAGACCAAAAATCTTTCGCATAGTACAAAGGTCACTTGACGTTATGGCTCAAATGTTGACCCATTTCATTACTAAAAGTGGTACGAAAAAGTGGTAAGTGTTGGCATGCTCAATATTTGCACCTTGGCTGCGTATATTACTCGCAGCATACATAAAAAAGATACCACAAAAAAGTCAGAGACCGCGGAGAATATCTTGAGGGGGTATTGGAGGTTAAAACTCCTCAAATATTTGCTAGCTACAAAAATTATGTGTGACGCTTTAATTTCAAATGGCATTGGGCCATGGGCAGCCGCCGTGGCTCAGTTGGTTAGTGCGCGGTCCAGCGAGTCGTATGCAGAGCGACGCAAGATCGAATACTGTATGTAGTAACACCTAAACAAAAATAACGGGAAACTCGTTTTCTCTTTCGGTGGCTGTCCTCTCAGCTGGAAATGGCAAACCTCTGAGAGTAAAAATTGCCTATGAAAAAGCTCCCAACCTGCCGTTCGGAACCGGCATAAAAACTGTAGGTCCCTTCCACCCGCGTACAAAATTCAGACGCACAACACGGGTGGTTGCGGGAAGCTAGGCCTTAGTCTCCCGTAAGCGGGCTGTCGTGCCAATCAATTATTATTATTATAGGGCCATGAGCCATGCTATATTTGTTCCGATCAACGTAATCAATAACGTAAAACACCAAAATGCTAAAATTATTGCTCTATTAATATGTATTTAATATTTTTAACTTAAATTATCAATAAATAACGCTTTATTTTATAAGCCAACAACGATTTTTTTAGTTTGTGCGCCATTATTTTTACTTTTCTCATACAAATTGTATAAAGGTACCCGGGTACCTTCGTATTGATAATAGGTGGAAATTTTTCGTATTGACAGAAGGGTTAAATGGAATAGCAGGAAGTTTTATTGATTGTCTATGCTCGTTTTTGAACGATCCCTTTTGTTTTCATTCATTTTTATTGAAAGCATATCAATTTTAAGTGGAAAAAAATTAAATTTTCATCACACACATGACCGACTGTCAGAATGTGAAACATTTGCGCTTTCATCGTGCGAAAAGCAGCTTTTATCTAACAACAGTTCGAATGTGCCCAATTTGCAATTTTATGCAAATAGTCAATAAATAAGCATGTGTTAGAGATTGCGCGACTGACTGACATGATGCCAACACTCGCTGTCGTCAGTGACAGCTGCCTGCGGCTGTAGATGACAGCGGCGTCGCGTGACAGTTACTGATATTTAAGCTGATTATGTCCTTTATGATATTTGTATCAATAACTTTCGAGTGCAGCTGTTGAAATATGAAAAAGTGTGGCATCGACGTCAGCCATGACAAATGAACCTATCGAGCAACTAGGAAGCGCGCCAACTTCAAGGTGAGCGCAACTGGAAAGCAAAGCCGCTACAATTGACAGGCGAACGTAAGGCAAGTGAGTGAGGGGCAGTAAAGGGTTTCATATGAAATGACAACAGGCGAAAAAAGTCGATCGAGGCGCGTCAGTTGGGTTGAAAACAGTGACAAATATGCGATTGACAGCGCCATGATTACCGGCAGCGCAGTGTCAGCGCTGCTGTCAATCGCAACATAAAGCATTTTTTGTGCTCATATGTGTGAGTCTGTGTGAGTGTGTATGTGTGCATGGCCGAGTGAAGGGATAATCATGAAATATGAAAAGAAAATGCGGGCCACGAATAAAGACACGTGCACTGTCAGCGCTATGTGATATGTGTTTGTGTGTATGTATGAGTTTGTCTGTGTGTGGGTTGAAATATTGACGATATGGCGCGTGCGCGCGTAGTATTTGCATAAGTCAATTTATGAAGGTTGGCCGTGCATATGTAAAATCTACCATGCAAACGTGCAATTCATGCGTGTCGCCACTTGTCTGCGCATGTGTGATTGTGTGTGTGTGTGTGTTCATGTCCTTCAAGTTATAAGTGTAAGCATGCAAGTCGCATTGTTTTGTACAAACAATAAAGCTGCTTATGAGCTGAGCATGGAAATGTGTTATTTATATTAGAAATTCCTCTAAGCGCACTGCGACCCGCCCTTTCACTGCTTTGCCAAATCGGGACCAACAACAAAGAGACGCTACACATATTTTAGCCGCATGGATGTAACGTTTGGGGAAAGCTTAGCGTGTGATCTCTTTTGTGTGCTGCATAAACAAAATATAAAAGAAAATAGTTTGGGTACGAGGGAATAGTTTGCGACATTTGCGTGACTTGAGATGCTGAACGTGTTGTTGCAGTATGCGGTCGTAAGCGCGTATTACAATGTCCTAAGTGCTGGTTGAAGCTCGTTCTGCTTATTTTAAGGATTCTTTTGCTTTTGCTGGGAATCACTTTGACTTTAGTGCAAGTGTGTCCCACATGCTGTGTTGCTTTATTTGGCTTTAGTTTCAGTTTAGTTAGTACCGAATCTGACTTTGTAGTGAAAACATAACCACAAAAACAATAACAAATAAAACAATCTAACTATACAATAAATACCAAACTTACGCTACTTAGCAGCGCGCAGTTCTTGTGTTCTCCGCGTTTGTTCACTGCTGCGCAAGACTGCAACAATTCATGTTACTCATACGACCCGCTGAGCAGAGCGTCAAAAATGTCATCGATATATGTACCTATGTGTTTTATATACATTGTAAATCTATATATATGTTTTGTGTTGTTGCTGTTGATGCTGCGAGTGATTGTTCATATTTGTTGTTGCCATTGTTGTGATATACTTGTTTATATTTTTGTTAGCGTGAATAAATTGAGTCTTTCGCACCGGCATGCAATGTTTCTGTTCATATTGGCAACAAACAACAGCAATGACAATAGCATCAGCTGCCAGCAGCAGCAACAGTAAAAATGTCAGCACGCTTAACGTTGTGCAGTCATGCAAACAATTGTCGATAGGCCACGTGGCATGGCGCACATTCCGCACGCTTCTGGCGCTGTCACGAAGAATAAGCGATGTCTGACAGCCAGTATAAATAATTTTCCAATAGCAGATAAAAATGCTTAAATATTCAAGTATAAACTATTTTGGGTTTTAATAAAAAGCTGATAAGATGTGCTAAGTGAATGCCGGAAAAATTAAGATTTTAATTTGTAAAAATGTTTAATGCTGGTGGCAATGATGTAACATTCCGTTTCTGCAATATTTCTTCTACTGAAATGTTAAATAAAATTTATGAACAACTGACAATGACTGACGAAAATATTGATGAGAAGTTATGGATATTTATGATGATTTGTCTAAAGGGAACAAATTTTCAGCATAAAAAATGTGATGTACAACAAATGATTGATGATGATATCAATAATGATCTCAATGATCATGATGATTGATGTCCTATCAATTGGGTTTTTAGTATTAATGTTGTTGATGCAATTTTTTGATAATTAACTAGCGATATGAGGCAAGCAATTATCAGTATCTGACAATGATTGATAATGATTGATGTAAATTGTTATGGTTGAACATTTACGACACCTTATAGTTATTTGTGTTTAACGAAAATGAAACTCGTAATATGTTTAATATAAAAAATAAGAACTGCACATCAAAATTACTGATCATGCTTCGCAGTGAATGATGATGATTGATGACAAAAAGGAGTTGGTTTGTTCTGATTGCTAATTTGCAGATTGTCTAATTTGTTACAATTGGAACGTAGATGTAACTTCTGCAAGGTTGTAGATTTCATAACGATGGACAGAAAGTGATGATGATTGATGGCTACCATAATTGGTAATATCTGATGATGATTGAGAGCAAATCTTGAAAAGCGTAGAAAAGAGAAGAGAAAAATAGATCAGTAATATATATAAATTGATAATTGATTTGCGATCCTTATTGGGCATAGTTGGTAACTGAAAAGGAGAAAGAATAAGAAAAATAAAAACGAAGAAGTAGAAGAAGAAAAAGAATAAAAAGTAGCAAATGAAGAAGAAGAAGAGAAGAAGAAGAACAGAAGAAGAAAAAGGGAAGAAGAAGAAAAGAAGAAAAGAAAAAGAAGAGAAAAAAGAAGAAAAAATAAGTATAGAAGAACAAGAAAAGAAAAAGAAGAACAAAAAAAGAAGAATACAAATTAGAAGATAGTCAAGATGAAAGGAAAGATGAAGAAGAATAATTCAAAAAGGAGGGGAAGAAGAAAACAGTGGAAAAAACAAGAGAACGAGAACGAGATAAAGAAAAAAAAAAGAATAAAAATAAAAAGATTTAGAACAAAACCAAGACCAAGAATCAAAACAAAAATAAAATCAAGATTATCGTGTTGTTCGAAGAAGAAAAATAATAAAAGAAGAAGAAGAAAATGAAGAAGAAGAAAAGAAGAAGTGAGGAACTATAAGAGAAAAATAAGAAGAGGAGAAGACTGAGAGACAGTCAAGATGAAAAAGAAGATAAAGAAGAAGAAATAAAAGGAAGGAGAAGAAGAAAAAAGTGGAACAAGAACAAGAGAACGAGACCAAGGCCAAGAATCAGAACAAAGGCAAAAACAAAAAGAGACCCCGGAACAATATTATGAAGAAGTAGGAGATAAAGAAGAAAAGAAGAAGAAGGAAATGAAGAAGAAGAAGAAGAGAAGAAGAAGAGAAGAAGAAAAAGAAAAAATAAGAAGTAAGGAATTATAAGAGAAAAAGAAGAAGAGAAGAGGAATAAGAGATAGTCAAGATGAAATAGAAGAAAAGAAGAAAAAAATAAAAGAAAGAAAATAAGAAAAAATTGGAACAAAAACAAGAGGACGAAAACAAGATAAAGAAAAAAGAATTGAATAAAAAGAAAACGAACCAGAACAGGACCAAGGCCAAGAATTAGAACAAGAACAAAAACAGAAAGAGACCCCAAAACAAGATTAAGAAGTGAACAAGAACAAGAACGAGTATATGAACAAAAACAAGAGCAACAGAAGAACAAGAAATAGAGCAAAAGAAGAAAAAGGGCTAGAAAAGAACAACAAAAAGCAGAAGAAGAGGAACAAGAAGCAGACCAAGAAGAATAACAAGAAGAAGATCAAGAAGAAGATCAAGAAGAATTAAAACAAGAAGAAAAACTAAATAATATAAATGATGACAAGAACAAGTAAAACAAAAAGAACGCGAAGGATGACGATGAGCGAGAACACGATCAAGAAGAAAAGAAAAGTACCAAGAAAAGGATCAATACAGGAACAAGAAGAAGAGTCACAAGAAGAATATGAATAAAAAGAGAGCTAGCAACAGGAACAAGAACAGAAGAAAAACACGAACTCAAGTTAAAACAGGAAAAAGAACTAGAAGAAGAAGAAAAAGATGAACAAACAACAAGAAGTAGAAGAAAAAAATCTGAAGAAGAAGAAGAACAAGGAGAACAAACAC